>JAKSZT010043509.1:0-12050 GCA_026826555.1 Tolypeutes matacus | reverse complement strand
GACATATCGATCGGTGGAATAGAATTGAGAATCCAGAAATATACCCTCACCTATACAGTCCATGCTAATGGGAAAAACAGTCTCTTCAACAAATGGTGTTGGGAGAACTGGATATCTATAACCAAAAGAATGAAAGAGGACCCCTCTCTTACACCCTATACAAGAATCAACTCAAAATGAATCAAAGATCTAAATATAAAAGCCAGGACCATAAACTACTAGAAGAAAATGTAGGGAAACATCTTCAAGACCTTGTAGCAGGTGGTGGTTTCTTGGACCTTACACCCAAAGCACGTGCAACAAAAGAAAAAGTAGATAAATGGGCCTCCTCAAAATTCAACACTTTTGCACCTCACAGGACTTTGTCAGAAGGGTGAAAAGGCAGCCAACTCAATGGCAAAAAATATTTGGAAATCACATATATGATAAGGGTTTAATATCCAGGATATATAAAGAGATGTTACAACTCAACAATAAAGAAACAAATGACCCAATTAAAAAATGGGCCAAAGACTTGAATAGACATTTCTCCGAAGAAGAAATACAAATGGCAAAAAAACACATGAAGAACTGCTCAACATCACTCATGATTAGGGAAATGCAAATCAAAACTACATGAGAGGGAAGCGGCTGTGGCTCAATCAGTAGGGCTCCCGTTTACCATATGGGAGGCCCCGGGCCCGCGCAGCGTGTTTAGCTGACCCAGCGAGCACAAGCAGCAAGGGGGTGATAAATGAATAAATAAATAAAATCTTTAAAAAAAAAAAAAAAAAAAAACTACAATGAGATATCATTTCACACCTATAAGAATGGCCACTATTAAAAAGACAGAGAACTACAAGTGTTGGAGAGGATATGGAGAGATAGGAACACTTCTTCACTGTTGGTGGGAATGCAGGATGGTATAACCACTATGGAGGACTGTTTGGCAGTTCCTAAAGAAGTTGAATATAGACTTGCCATGTGACCCTGCAATACCACTACTGGGTATATACCCAGAAGAACTGAGAGCAGTGACACGAACAGACATCTGCACACCGATGTTCATAGCCACATTATTCACCATTGCCAAAAGTTGGAAACAACCCAGGTGTCCATCAACAGATGAATGGATAAACAAACTGTGGTCTATTCACACAATGGAATATTATGCAGCTCTAAGAAGAAATGAAATCATAAAGCATATGGCAACATGGATGAACCTGAAGGACATTATGTTGAGTGAAGCAAGCCAGACAAAAAAGGACAAATACTGTATGAATGTGTTACTATGAACCAAATATATTGTGTAATATATTGTTTGATTAAAAAAATAAAAAATTATATGTATCCATTACATTTAATTGTGAAATGTATATATTTATTCATCTGTGTTTACTTTTTAGTTTTTAATTGTTTATATTTTCAATTATTAAGTGTACAAAATAAAGTTTAAAAAAAAATTAAAGAACTCAATTGTTTGTTGCACTTTGATATTGTGTATGCTGAAAAATCAATTACAAATAGTCTCTGACTTTTTGAACGTTACACGCCACACCCAGGTAATAGTAAAAATAGCTCTGGTGAAAAACAAAACAAAACAAAAAGAAACATTAGCCATCATGTCCTATTAAAAGAATTTCAGAACATTAATTTTTAAAAAACTGAATATCTATAAGACCAATAGTAAAAATCACTTAAAGAGATATATAATAATATATTCTCCCAAGTTCCACAGCTTGGGACCACAGGCCCTATTGAACTGAAACTCTGAAACTGGGACTGGGGCCAGTTCTGGGGTGTTTTTACTCAAGACCTTTTCTCTAGGGAAACACCAAGAAAAACAACTTTAACTTATCAGAAGTAGAAGCCTTCAAAGGCTGTGTCTCTGGACCCTGTTCCTTCCCAGGAAAGGTTCCAGGGCCTATTGAAATTTCTGGAACTTGATAATGAGGAAGTAAAAATATCCTGCTTTACCAAGCCTTCTCTCTCAGGCTCTACCATAAGCAAACTCGTGTCTAATTCTAAGCTCTTGTTCTTTCTGCTTTAATGCATCTTGTGTATAGTCATGTTTCCTGAAACAGTGTTTTTAATTTAGTTTGCTTTGAAATTTTTCTTATTTTCTTATTTTCTGGGTTTGTATCATTTGACAAAATGATAAAACTATCCTTTCTACTTCCACTAAGAATCACTAGGAAGCCTCTGCTCTAATCAAGCTGACTTGCTCAGGGCCTCACAAATATCCCAAGTTCATGCACGTTCACCTCTTTGCCTCATTTGTTTCTCACAATGAGAAACAACCCTCTTCAACAACCCTCCCTAGCCCACCTCCAAATTTCACTTCCCTGTCCTATCCAAACTCTATACACTCTCCAAACACTAGCACAAGTCTCTCTTCTCCAATGCCTTTCCTAACTCCTCTAACCCTACCTAGCCTTTTCTCCTTTGAAGGTCAACAATGCTTAAGGTTCACCACACCATTTAGCCCCACTATTTGACACTGTTTCATGTATCTGGTGTCCCAGCTGGTACGTATGCATGCTCCTCAATGGACCATGCCTCACTACTACATGCTGTAGGTATTTCACATATGCCTTTGGAGACTGAGCACATCTGTGACTTTCGGGGATACAGCTACTATTACTCTAATCCAGGGGTTCTGAACCAGGGGTTCACAGACCCCTCCATGGAAAGATTTCAGGGGGTCTGTCAGCTTGAATTGAAAAAAAAAAAAGCAACTTATTATCTTTATTTTCTCTGACCTCTAACTGAAATCTAGCATTTCCTTCACTTATGAATATATGTAATAAATTACAGTAGTATTCATTCCATATCACATTACAGTTGTTTATCTCAAAAAAATTCTTATGCTCATCCATCCTTTGACCCAATGCTAGTTGAGTGTCATAAAACTATCTGCTGCTACATTCTGAGAAGAGGTCCGTGGTTTTCACCTGACTGGCAAAGGGCGCCATGGAGCAAAAAAGGTTAAGAATCTCTGCTCTCTGATCCAGCTTGCTGTTATTGTTAACAGTCTTCTTGGTCTCTCACCCTGCCTTATCCTTCCATGTGGGTTTATTCTCTGACACTTTTTTTTTTTTCTCTACCAAGTCTGAGTCCAGGTTGAAAGGAAACTGGGGCCTTGTATTTACAGGTTTTTCCCTGTCAGATTGAGGCAAATCAGATCTGTCCGAAGACCCTCAAATGGGACTAAAGAAATGGGTTACTGTATTCCTTTTTTCTACTAGTTTTAGGCACTAAAAAAGGAATGGCAAATTGGAGACTTGCAAAATAGCTCAGTATAACCTCTACTCACAGTCTATATGCAGCTTAGGAGATTTGTCATCAAATCAACCTTTGAAATAAGATGTGGCAATTTGGTTTCATTCTTTAAAATCTCATTAGGTAAACACTGTTCTACCAAAGATTCTAGCAGCAAAAGTGTATTTTTTGCAAAGAGGTGTGAAAAATTAAGCAAGAGGCTTTAGGAACATTTGAAAGCTGTGTAGTTTTATTCACGAGTAGCAAAATGAGGTGATTATGGCAGATCTTGGAAGACAGAGTATTAGTATTTTTGCCAGGTTTTTCTGGCTTAATTTCCGTAATTTTCAGAATCTTAGACTTTCTCATGTCTACATATAAAGATTGAGACAGGCAAAAAATTGCCACATTTCCTCGGGGGCATGTGTGAATGAGACAGAAGGGACCACTGGTCTTTGCATCTTAAGAATGACTATCAAGAACTAGTAACTTTTGTCTCCAGTGCCCCTTTAGCGGTCTCTTGCTGAACTTAATTTTGCTTAAATGAATTCACAGTGAAAAGATAACTCTGCTGTATTTGCCAAGACTGATTCTTGGTTTCTGTAACTTTGATATTTTGACACATGCTTGTGAAATGCTCTGATTTGCTTGTAGCCCTTAAACATTAATTTAAAGAAGGACCTTGAAGGACTAGAGTTCTTTTGCTCACTAGTTACTTTTTTTTTGTTTCCTACTTTCTAATTTATTAAGCTTGCTGTGAAAGCAGGTTCATTTTTTAAGAGTAAGGTCCTTTTTTTATCCATGCAGAATGAAGACATACCTGTACTATGCCAGAAACCAATGAGGGGAGACATTTTTCCTAAGCATATTTTAACTTGTAACATGTTAAAGTAAATATTAAAGACACTACAAGCTGTTTCAGGTGCTGATAACATGTTTTACACCTGCTCTGGAAGGCAGTAGTCCCAAGTTACTTTCAAATTCAATTATGAAAATGTCATTTTATCCTATAAGTTATGTTGACAGAACAGAAAATAGTAACTGTCACACAACCATTTTATTTTACTCTTGGTAAAAGAAGAATGAACCTGTCCGGCTGATGTACTATTTCATAAAATAAAGTCATCCTTGGGAGGCGGCTGTGGCTCAATCAGTGGGGCTCCCGTTTACCATGTGGGAGGCCCCGGGTTCGGTTCCCGGGGCCTCCTGGTGAGGCTGGGCCCGTCTGCGCGGCGTGGTTGGCTGACCCGGCGAGCGCAGGCAGCAGGGGGGGGATGAATGAATAAATAAATAAAATCTAAAAAAAAATAAAAATAAAAAAAAAAATAAAGTCATCCTGATGAGAAGGAATTTAAATAATAGATTATTTTGTTACCTACTAAAATAATTTTTTCTTGAATTTCTTTAGAAGTTCTACAAAATAAATGTTTGCTTTGTAAAAAAAAAAAAAAAGAATTCCTGCTCTAATAAATTTCAGGGGCCGCAGAAACATATCAACCTTTGCTATAGCAACTAAATTAATTTCAGACTTAGAGGGAGAAGCAGTTATGACAGTTGATTGAGGAGGTACAAGTCTACAATTTGCATAATGAGTCTTCATGCCTCAAGGGGGAGGTGGGAATTTAAACTCAATCAAAGAGACTTGGTAGCCCCCAGAATTAGGATATAATTCTCATCTCATGGAATAAAGCATGAACTGACCCTAAGAAGAGAGAATAAGCAAGCTCCCTCAGTTAACTGCAGGTCAAAAGGGAGCCATTATTTAACAAAATGGCACCCACCCATTACCGAGACCCTGTGGATCAACTGTAGAGAATCTCATTCTTAATGAGGTACTGTGATATCCAGAAGGAATAACTGAAGCAAAAACTAACAGATCAGGCACTCGTAACCACATGGCAACCAGGAACAATTCTCACCATAAGTGATCTTGAATAATTTGGTATCATTGAATTAAAAACTTTAAATGGATGAGTTTTCTTATATGTAAATTATGTAAAATTGGTAAAATTGTTTTTAAAAAAAGTAATTTGGTGACTTGAGCTGGAGTATCTGCATGTGGAGAAGAATCAGCCTGTTGGTATTCACAGGGTTTTTACTATGGTTTTAAAATAGAAGGCAACATGGGAAGCGGCTGTGGCTCAATCAGTAGGGCTCCCGTTTACCATATGGGAGGCCCCGGGTTCGGTTCCTGGGGCCTCCTGGTGAAGGCAAGCCCGCCTGCGCGGCGTGGTTAGCTGACCCAGCGAGCACAAGCAGCAAGGGGGGGATAAATGAATAAATAAATAAAATCTTAAAAAATAAATAAATAAATAAAATAAAATAGAAGGCAACAAAACTGCTAACACAAAAAGTGCGATTTCTCATGATATTAAGATAGGAAAGTTTATTATAAATGCTAATGAAAAACACTAAAACAGAGCCTTTGAAAGATAAGTATACACAAACACTAAAAACCAAACCAAATTAAAACTACTGAAATAATGAAACTCAGAAAGCTAGTGGGGGATAGTCTGGGAAAGGAAAAAAGGAAGGGGTTGGAGGGTAGTGGAAAGAAACAACAAAAGAATATTTAAAACTGGTGATAGTAGAAGAAAGCAGAACTGATGAAAGAAAGGAAGTCTTAGAAATCTTGCTATTGATCAAGAATCTTGGTTTACTGCCCCCAAGGTCATAAGATTTGCTTTGTCATACATTCATTAACCCCTTTGTAAGGGGTTAAAGGACATTTTTGCTTTAAAAGCAAATGAGAGAAACCAAGAGACCTACACCAAAGTAAAAGCAATTGATTTCAATGCAGGAAAAGGAGAAGAGGTTGTGGAGAGCTTAATAAGGACCAAAAACAGGAGGTTCAGGATGTTTCTAAAATTAAAACTTATGACATCAACTGTAAATATTATTTTTAAGTGCTAGAATAAAGCTGCCTATATCTTAATTACATCTTAAGAGCGCAATTGTTTCATTTACTTGAGTATCTCAAATTAACAAAGGCACCCTGTACCATATTCCAATATAATGAAGAGAAAAAGAGAAAATGAAAAAAAAAAAAGCAATTTTTACTTGCATACCTGCTATATGCCAAGAACTTTATCACACACATCTCCTCATCGTAAACTTGCAAAATAATACTATCCCCTTTTCACAGATGAAGAAACAGACTCAGAGAGGATAAAGAGCTTGCTCAAGGACATATAACTTCTCAATAGTGGATGTGAGATTTAACCATGACTGTAAAATCCAAGCTTTTGCACTGTTTCACATGCCTCCATAAAATTTCTACTATGTTCTTAGTTTTATGTTACTACACATTAACAAAAGCAAATTAAGTGACAGTAATTGAAGCGAGAAGCCACAGCTGGAAGCGAGAGAGAAGGGAAAGCCATATTAAAGTAACTAAAACACAAAAGCGTAGGACAAGTTAAAGGAGTCACCACTAACCTATAAACTGTAACAATCTCAGAAGGTAATTCAATAGCACAGTACAAAATGCACACAAAGAATTTGAAATTCAATGTCCCCCAAATCAGCTCAGTTAAATTAAGTTTGAAGGACTCCATTTAAGAAGACCAGGAGAAACTGCATAATAAACCTTACAAAGAATGATATTTAAAATAGCTTTTAAAAAAAGGTTTTAATTTCTTACTAGCTGGTAACCTTGAACAAGTTATTTAAGTATTTTTGGTTGTTCTGTTTTCTCATCTGTAAACTGAGAATAATAACGGTGCCTATCTCGTAGAGTTGATGTAAGGATTAAAGGAATACATAAAATATGACAAATACATAAAAATGAATACACTTAGATCTGAACAGTGCCTGACACAGAACAAGTGTTCAATAGATGTTAGCTAATAAGTTTATTAATTATCTTCAAAGTTCATTATTAAGGAATATCACATAAGTTCATGTTAGTTAGAAGAGATATTACTATACTCCGATTCATATAATACAGATATTTAACTGGACAGATTGGATGGGAGGGATGAGGGTAAAAGAGAGAATATTAAAAAGTGAGACATAGTTGCACACAAAGAAAATGAGAGAAGAGAGGTGGTAAGCCACCACTTCTATGAACAGTTTTCTCACCATGTTATAATCAGTTATATAAATATCTATCTTCTCAATAGATTGGAAGCACTTTGAGGGCAGGGACTTATTTTTTATAATATCACCACCTAACAGTGCCTGCAACATGGGAGATACTAAATAAATGTATAATTAAATAATAAGGGGGCTCAATAAGCTTTGAGATCAGTACTGGAAGTACCTGATCTTACAACTGAGCTGGTGGCAGAGTCAGTAAAGACTTATTATCACTTTTCATTTAACTTATTATCAATATTCTATTCTCCTGTTCATTCTGAACTAGAAAATAAATTTCAAAAAGCTGTATGAACTTCCGGGAAGATGGCAGACTAGTAAGACACGGGAATCTCTTCTCCAGAAAAATACCTAGAGGACAGGCTGAAACAGCATCAAAATAGATCTTCTAGGGTTTAGGACAGCAGGTGAAGGCTGCATACCACCCAGAGGAGAGAGGGACAGAAGAGGGAAATCGGGACGACAGAACCATGAGTTGGACGGATTGTTGAGGATTCAGAAGGGAGTGGAAATATTTCCTAGCTGGGAAAAGGGGGGCGCTATGAGAGAAGTCTGGAGAACTGTCTCAGAAAGTTTGAATCACAGGGCTCTTAGCCCCCAGACAGGAAGCTCTATCACATTGATCTGGTCTGTGTCACAACAAATACGCTCTGACCAGGCATTGAAATGAGAGCTGTCAACAAGCACCATCTCCTGGCAGACCAAGGAAGTGCACATAAGAAAACTAGTAAGTAAGAGAGGCTTTTCCTGGCCCTTATAGCCTCCCTGCCCAAGGCCCAAGGAAACGACTCTACAACCAATTACTGGGTCCAGTGCCCAGTTTTGAGCAACCAGCAGAACAAGCCTAACAATCAAGGTTGAGCCAAAAATCAAAGAGCTGTGGTAACTCACAACCTCCTGCCACTAAAACACCATAAAAGAGAAAGAGATAGAGCACCTAAGTAAAATACAACCTAATCAGATGCCTAAGCACCAGCAAATATTACGAGCCATACTAAGAAAATAGAAGACATGGCCCAAGAAAAGGAATACAGCAAGTCCCAGAAGAGATGCAGAATCTGAGAGAACTAATCACTGAGATGAGCACAAATTTCAAAAACCAAATTAATGAGATGAAAGAGAATATAGTTAGAGATAAATGACATCAAGAAGTCATTGAGCGAACGCAAAGAAGAATTTGAGATCCTGAACAGAAGAGTAAAGGAGTTCATGGGAATGAAAGACACAATAGGTGAAGTCAAAAATACATTTGAGGCATACAACAGCAGACTCAAAATGATAGAAGAAAGAATAAGTGATACTGAAGACAGAGCAGCTAAAATTGAAGAGAGAAAAGAACAGAGAGAAAAGAATGGAAAAAATTAAGCAGGGGCTCAGAGTTGAATGACAACACAAAACCCAACAACAAACATGTCATGGGAGTTCCAGAAGGAGAAGAGAAAAGAAAAGGGGCAGAAAGAGTATTTGAGGAAATAATAGCTGAAAATTTCCCAACTCTCATGAAAGAAATGAACTTACATGTCCAAGAAGCACACCGTACCCCAATGAGAATAAATCCAAACAGAACTACGCCAAGACGCATATTATTCAGAATGTCAAATGTAAAAGATAAAGAGAAAATTCTCAGAGCAGCAAGAGAGAAGCAAATGATCACGTACAAAGGACGTCCAGTAAGACTTAGTGCAGATTTCTCTTCAGAAACCACAGAGGCGAGAAGACAGTGGTATGATACAATTAGGAAACTGACAGAGAAAAACTGCCAGCCAAGAATTCTTTATCCAGCAAAACTGTCCTTCAAATATAAAGGTGAAAAGAAAGTACTCACAAACAAACAGAAACTAAGAGAGTTTGCAAAAAAGAATCCACCTTTGCAGGAAATATTAAAGGAAGCCTTAGAACTTGAAAGAAAAAGTCAGGAGAGAGAGGCTTGGAGGAGAGTATAGAAGAAAAGAAAAGCAGAAAGGATAACCAAAAGAGTAAAAAGAGAGACAAAAATAAGATGACATATGAAAACCAAAGAATAAAATGGAGGAAATAAATAGTGCATTTTCAGTAATATCATTGAATGTGAATGGATTAAATTCCCCAATCAAAAGATACAGGCTGACAGAATGGATGAAAAAACATGAGTCATCCATATGCTGCTTACAAGAAACTCACCTAAGACCCAAGGTTACAAACCAGCTGAAAGTAAAAGGTTGGAAAAAGATACTCCACGCGAATAGTAAACAGAAAAGAGCAGGGGTAGCTATACTAATATCAGACAAAACAGACTTCAAATGCAAAAAAATGATAAGACATGAGGAAGGCCATTATATATTAATAAAAGGGACGATCCTCCAGGAAGATATAACAGTCATAAATATCTACGCAACTAACCAAGGTGCCCCAAAATATATGAGACAAACTCTGGCAAAACTGACGGGAGAAACAGACATTTCTACAATAATCATTGGAGACTTCAACACCCCTCTCACATCATTAGATAGAACAACTAGACAGAAGATCAACAAGGAAACAAGAAAACAGAGAACTTGAACAATATGATAAACAAGTTAGACCTAACAGACATATACAGAACACTGCAACCAAACTCAGCGGTTATACATTCTTCTCAAGTGCCCATGGATCTTTCTCCAGGATAGAACACATGTTAGGTCACAATACAGCTCTCAATAAATATAAAAAGACTGAAATTATACAAAGCACCTTCTCAGATCATAATGGAATGAAACTAGAAATCAATAACAGACAGGAAAAAAGTAAATTTGCAAATGTGTGGAGACTGAACAACACACTCCTAAATATTCAGTGGGTCAAAGAAGAAATTGCAAGTGAAATCAGTAAATATATTGAGACAAATGAAAATGAGAACACAACGTATCAAAACTTATGGGATACAGCAAAGGCAGTCTTGAGAGGGAAATTTATAGCCCTAAACGCCTATATTAGAAAATAAGAAAGAGCTAAACTCAAAGATTTATCTGAACAACTTGAGAAACTAGAAAAAGAACAGCAAACCAATCCAAAAGCAAAAAGAAGGAAAGAAATAATAAAGATTAGAGCAGAAATAAATGAAAATGAGAACAGAAAAGCAATAGAGAAAATCAACAAAACCAAAAGCTGGTTCTTTGAGAAGAGCAATCAAATTGACAAACCCCTCGCTAGACTAACAAAGAAAAAAAGAGAGAAGATGCAAATAAATACAATCAGAAATGAAAGGGGGGGAATTACAATGACCTCACAGAAATAAAAAGAATCATAAGAGGATATTATGAGAAACTATATGCCAACAAACTAGACAACCTGGATGAAATGGACAAATTTCTAGAAACTCATAACCAACCTACACTGACACAACAAGAAATACAAGAACTTAACAAACCAATCACAATTAAGGAGATTGAATCCGTCATCAAAAATCTCCCAGCAAAGAAAAGCCAGGACCGGATGGCTTCACAGGTGAGTTCTACCAAGCATTTCAAAAAGAATTAACACCAATCCTGTTTAAACTCTTCCAAAAAATTGAAGAGGACGGAAAATTACCCAACACATTTTATGAAGTCAACATCATCCTAATACCAAAGCTAGATAAAGATTCCACAAGAAATGAAAATTACAGACCAATCTCTCTCATGAACGTATATGCAAAAATTCTCAACAAAATACTTGCAAATCGAATCCAACAGCATATCAAAAGACTTATACATCACGACCAAGTGGGATTTATTCCTGGTATGCAAGGCTGGTTCAACATAAGAAAATCAATCAATGTAATACACTAACAAATCGAAGGAAAAAAACCACACGATCATCTCAATAGATGCAGAAAAAGCATTCAACAAAATCCAACATCCTTTTTTGATAAAAACACTTCAAAAGATAGGAATAAAAGGAAAATTCCTCAATATGATAAAAGGCATATATGAAAAACCCACAGCCAACATCATACTCAATGGGGAAAGGTTGAAAGCTTTCCCCCTAAGATCAGGAACAAGACAAGGATGCCCACCGTCACCATTGTTATTCAACATTGTACTAGAAGTTCTAGCGAGGGCAATTAGACAAGACAAAAAATTAAAGGCGTACAAATAGGAAAAGAGGAAGTAAAACTCTCACTGTTTGCGGATGACATGATCCTGTATTTAGAAAATCCTGAAGTATCCACAACAAAGCTACTTGAACTAATAAATGAGTTCAGCAAAGTGGCAGGGTACAAGATCAACATGCAAAAATGAGTAATGTTTTGGTACACTAGTACCGAACAATCTGAGTAGGAAATCAGGATGAAAATTCCATTTTCAATAGCAACAAAAAGACTCAAATACCTAGGAGTTAATTTAACCAAAGAAGTGCAGGACCTATATGCAGAAAACTACAAAACAATGCTAAAAGAAATTTAAAAAGACCTAAACAAATGGAAAGACATTCCGTGTTCATGGATTAGAAGAATAAATATCGGGAAGATGTCAATCTTGCCCAAACTGATTTATAGATTCAATGCAATACCAATCAAAATCCCAACAGCTTACTTTACAGAATTAGAGAAGGCAATTGCCAAATTCATCTGGAAGGGTAAGTGCACCCAAATAGCCAAAAGTATTCTAAAAAAGAAGAGCAATGTGGGAGGAATTTCACTGCCTGACCTTGAAACATATTACAAAGCTACCGTGGTCAAAACAGCATGGTACTGGCATAAAGATAGACATATC
>JAKSZT010043493.1:0-19147 GCA_026826555.1 Tolypeutes matacus | reverse complement strand
GAACAGGTGCCCGTTGTCGGCGTTGATGGAGACCAAGGAGGCGAGCGCGAGGTGCGCGTGGTGGGGCGGCAGCAGCGAGTAGGTGACTTGGGCGTTGGTGCCCGAGTCTCAGCGCGGGGCTGTTGTTTTCGCGGACCAACAGGGTTTAGGAGGTTGGGGTGGAGGTGGGCGCGTTTTCATTGACGTCGGCGACTACCACCTTTATGCTGTGCTGGATTTTCAGCCTGTGCGTACCCAATTCAGTGACGGTGATGGTGACTTTATTCTCGACTCTGATTTCTTTGTCCAGTGGGTAATTTGTTACTAGGGTATAGAACTTCTTTTTTTTTTTTTTAAGATTTTATTTATTTATTCATTTATTCCCCCCCCCCCCTTGCTGCTTGTGCTCGCCAGGTCAGCCAACCACGCCGCGCGGGCGGCCCTGCCCTCACCAGGAGGCCCCGGGAACCGAACCCCATATAGTAAACGGGAGCCCTACTGATTGAGCCACAGTCGCTTCCCGTATAGAACTTCTTGAAGTAGGCTTTAGTAGAAAGGCGAGATTGTCCTGAATTGAATAATCAGTCTTACCGATTTTCTCAGTGTCTTGTCTCGAACGGTGAAAACAGCGATCACCATCTTCGGGTGGTGAGTTTTCCGGTATGGGGCTGGTAAGGGGTTTCATAGCTATTTCAGGTGGCTTATCATTCACATCTACAACTCGAATTAGAAAGGATGATATTCCATAAAGGCCCCCACCGTCCTTGCCTGAATATTTATTGTATAAGGCTGAGTTAATTTGAAGTCTAAAAGGGTTTTCTAATGACTTCGCTAGAAATTATATGTATTTCGAATGTTTTTCGAACGTCTCTGGAGGCGTGGGAAAACGAATAGGATCGTTCTCCATTTAATCCTGCATCTAAATTGTAGCAGACACAGTGACGACCAAAGAGTCCAGGGGGCTGTTCTCCGATACTTGAACCTCATAGACCGACCTCTCAACTCCGGGGTGTTGTCCGTAACATCAGGACCGCAATGAGAATCAATGCAGTACCAAACCCTGGGCAGAGACCCGCCATCCGCGGCAGATAGCGTTAAACTAAGTCCAGGTTCCTTTTCTCGGTTCAGAGATTGGTCCAGTACAAGCTCTGGGCATTGCCTGCCCTTATTATATTGTGATTTAAGATGGAAATGGGGATTGGGGCTTAGTGAATAGTTTTGAATACCATTCTTTCCTACACCCAAGTCCTGAGCAATTTTCCATTTGGAAGGAGGTTTCTTAGGTTTTCACAAGTATATGTCTCTCTAGGAACTGTGGGAGTGTGATATTTTATGTTTGACCCAAAGCTCACATCCCCGCCGCCCGCCCCAGATTGCAAAGGATTTTCAAATACATCTGAAAATGCAATATACATGGCTCAGTGATATCGCAAAGTGCATCGCGGTCCAATTTCTCATTTAGGAGCAAGTTGCCCGTCTGCGGATCCAACCGCAAATGTGGCTTATAGTCATCAAAGATGGCTCTGGCTCCACACCCGAACCCACATCTTTCACCACATTGGCTATAAAGAAGCCCATTTCAGTTTCCCCCGCCACAGAATAGCGGCAGGTCTCAGGACCTGCCAGAGACCCTCCCAGGAAAACAAAGAAGAACAGCACTGGCCTTATCGGCAGGGCGCTCCGCTCTGCCGGCTCCAAGCCTCCTTAGCTAAACATCTTTCTGTGGAAACACTTCAAGTCAATCTCAGACAGCTCTAGGAATTGGCTACTCAATGGTATTCGGTATAATCATATAGTTGTGCATTCATCACTTCAATCATTATTAGGGCATTTTTATTATTTCAAAAAACAAAAAACAGACAAGCAAACAAACAAGAAAATTCCTCACCTCTCAATCTATTTATGTTTCCCCTGCTCTACATAGCTGCAATTTCTGGCTATTGCATGATTATTTGTTTAATAAGCAGTTTTATTTTATTTTTTTTCTGACTTTATTTTGTACATTTAATAACTGAAAATATAAACAATTCAAAACTAAAAAGTAAACACAGATGAATAAATATATGCATTTCTCAATTAAATGTACTGGATACATATAATAAAAAATTTTAAATCAAACTATATGTTACACAATATATTTGGTTTATAGTAACGCATCCATACAGTATTTGTCCTTTTGTGTCTGGCTTGCTTCGCTCAACATAATGTCCTCCAGGTTCATCCATGTTGTCATATGCTTTACGACTTCACTTCTTACAGATGCGTAATATTCCATCGTGTGAATAAACCACAGTTTGTTTATCCATTCACCTGTTGATGGGCACCTGGGTTGTTTCCAACTTTTGGCAATGGTGAATAATGTTGCTATGAGCATCGGTAAGCAGTTTTATTGATATATATTCAGATACCATATGATCTATCCAGACTGTACAATCATTGACCTTTAGCATAATCACAATGTTGTACATTCATCACTTCAAAAATTTCAGAACAGTTTCGTACTCCAAAAAGAAAAACTCCATACACCCTAGCATTCACTCCCCAGCCCAACTCAATCACCAATCTAATTTCATTTCTATAAATTGATCTATACTTACACTCTACACAAATGGAATCATATAATAGGCAGCACACTATGTCTGGTATCCTCCACTCAGTACAATGTTTCCTTTTTGCCTGGTATTAACGTTTTGTAGTATTAACCTACCTTTGTTCAGCTTCAAAGAAAAACAGTCTAATATATGCAATTTTACCTATATTCGTATTTCACATAATACATTTAGTTCATAATAGCACAATCATACAGTATTTGTCCTTTTGTGTCTGGCTTGCTTCACTCAATACCATGTCCTCCAGGTTCACCCATGTTGTCATATGCTTCATGACTTCATTTCTTCTTGCTGCTGCATAATATTACATTGTGTGTATAATCACAATTTGTTTATCCATTCATCTTTTGGCAATCCTGAATAATGCCACTATAAACATGGGTGTGCAGATGTCTGTTCGTATCTCTGCTCTCAGCTCTTCTGGGTATATACCCTAGTAAAGGTATTGCCTGGTCACATGGCAAGTCTATATTCAACTTCCTTAGGAATCACCAAACAGTCCTCCACAGTGGCTGGACCATTCTACGTTCCCACCAACAGTAAATAAGCATTCCTATCTCTTCACATCCTCTCCAACATTTACAGTTTTCTGACTTTTTAATGGTGGCCAGTCTAATAGGTGTGAAATGACATTTCACTATAGTTTTGATTTGCATTTCCCTAATCGCTAGTGATGTTGAACATTTTTTCATGGATTTCTTCTTCGGACAATTGTCTTTTCAAGTCATTTCCCCATTTTTTTAAATTGGGTAGTTTGTCTTTTTATTGTTGAGTTGTATGATCTCTTGTATATCGTAAGTATTAAACCCCTATCAGATATGTGATTGGCAAATATTTTCTCCCATTGAGTTGGCTGCCTTTTCACCCTTTTGACAAAGTCCTTTGAGGTGCAAGAGTTTAATTTTTAGGAGGTCCCATTTACCTATTTTTTTTCCTTTTGTAGTTTGTGCTTTGGGTGTAAGGTTTAAGAAACTACTGCCTACCACAAGATCTTGAAGATGTTTTCTCACATTATCTTCTAGGAGTTTTATGGTTGCTGCTTTTATATCTAGGGCCTTGAGCCATTTTGAGTTCATCTTTGTATAAGATGTGAAATAGGGGTCCTCTTTTCTTTTGGATATGGATATCCAGTTCTCCCAGCACCATTTGATGAATAGACTTCTCTGGTCCAGCTGGGAGAGCTTGACAGCCTTGTCAAAAATCACTTGACTGTAGATGTCAGGGTCTATTTCTGAGTTCTTGATCCAGTTCCATTGGTTAATCTGTCTGTCTTTATGTCAGCACCATGCTGGTTTTTTGTTTGTTTGTTTTTTTTTTTTTTTTTTTTTTTACCACTATAGCTAAGTAATATGCCTTAAAGTTAAGAAGTGAAAGTCCTCCAACTCTGTTCTTCTTTTTATAAGACATTTTTGGCTATTCGGGGCCCTTTACCCTTCAAAATAAATTTGATTTTCCATTTCTGCAAAAAAGGCTGTTGGGATTTTTATTGGGATTGCATTGAATCTGTAAATCAGTTGAGTAGAACTGACATCTTAATGATATTTTGTCTTCAATCCATGAACATGGAATGTCCTTCCATTTATTTGTCTTCTTCAGTTTCTTTTAGGAAAGTTTTGTAGTTTTCTGAATACAGGCCCTTTATGTCCTTGGTTAAGTTTATTCCTAAATATTTTATTCTTTTATTTGCTATTATAAATGGAATTTTTTTTCTGATTTCCTCCTCAGATTGTACGTCAGTAGTGTATAGGAATGCTATTGATTTTGCATATTAATCTTGTAACCTGCCACTTTGCTGAACTTGTCTATTAGTTCTAATAGTTTTGTTGTGGACTTTTCAAGATTTTCTAGATATAGGATCACATCATCAGCGAATAGTTTAAGTTTTACTTCTTCTTTTCCTATCTGGGTGCCTTTTATTTCTTTATCTAGATTAATTGCTCTAGCTAGAACTTCTGGCACAATACTGAATAAGAATGGTGACAGTAGGCATCTTTGTCTGTTCCTGATCTCAGCAGGGAAGTTTTCAGTCTTCTACCATTGAGTACAATGCTAGCTGTAGGTTTTTCATATATGCACTTTGCCATATTTAGAAAGCTTCCTTCCATTCTTATCTTTTGGAGGGTCTTTATCAGGAAAGGGTGCTGTATTTTGTCAAATGCCTTTTCTGCATCAATCGAGAGGATGATGTGGTTTTTCTTCTTCAGTTTATCAATGTGGTTTATTACACTAATTGATTTTCTTGTGTTGAACCACCCTTGCATACCTAGGATAAAACCCACTTGATCATGGTGTATAATTCTTCTAATGTGCTTTTGGGTTTGGTTTTCAAGTATTTTGTTAAGGATTTTTGCATCTATATTCATTAGGAATGTTGGTCTATAATTTTCTTTCTTTGTAGTATCTTTATCTGGTTTTGGTGTTAGGATGATGTTGGCTTCATATAATGAGTTTGGTAGAGTTCTTTCCTGTTCAATTTTTTGGAAGAGTTTGAGCAAGGTTGGTATTAGATCGTCTTTGAATGACTGGTAGAATTCACCTGTGAAGCCATCTGGTCCCAGGCTTTTCATCTTTGGGTGGGTTTTGATGACTGTTTCAGTCTCTTCATTGTAATTGGTTTGTTGAGGTCTTCTATTTCTTCTAGGGTCGGTATAGGTGGTTCATGTGTTTCTAGGAATTTGTCCATCTATTTTACATTGTCTAGTTTTTTGGCATACAGTAGTATACAGAATCCTCTTATCTCTCTTATTTCTGCGGGGTCAGTGGTAATGTCCCCCCTCTCATTTCTGATTTTATTCATTTGCGTCTTCTCTCTTTTTTCTTTGTCAGTCTAGCTAAGGGTTTGTCAATTTTGTTGATCTCAAAAAACCAACTTTTGACTTTGTTGATTCTCTTTATTTTTATTTTTTGTTCTTGGTTTCATTTATTTGTGCTCTGATCTTTGCTATTTCTTTTCATAGGCTTGGTTTGGAATTAGTTTGCTGCTCTTTTTCTAGTTCCTCCAGGTGTGCAGTTAGAACTTCATTTTCAGTTCTTTTTTCTTTTTTAATGTAAGCATTGAGGGCTATAGTTTCCCTGTCAGCACTGCCTTTGTGGTGTCCCATAGGTTTTGTTATGTTGTGTTCTCATTTTCATCAATCTCAAGATATTTGCTGAATTCTCTTGCAATTTCTTCTTTGTCCCACTGATTATTTAAGAGTGGGCTGTTTAATCCCCATATATTTATGAATTTTCCTTTTCCACCATTTATTGATTTCCAGCTTCATTCTATTATGATCAAAATGGTTTGTATAATTTCAATATTTTTAAATTTCTTGAGTCTTCTTTTGTGACCAAACATATGGTCTATCCTGGAAAAGGATCCATGAGCATTTGAAAAGAATGTATAACCTGCTGTTTGGGGATGCAATGCTCTATAGGTGTTTATTAGGTCTAGTTCATTTATCATATTTTTCAAGCTCTCTGTTTCTTTATTTATCCACTCTCCAGATGTTCTATCCAATATTGAGAGTGGTATATAGGAGTCTCCAACTGTTATTGTAGAGAAATCTATTTCTCCCTTCAGTTTGGCCAGTGTTTGCCTCATGTATCTTGAGACACTCAGGTTAGGTGCAGAAATATTTAGAATAGCTGTTTATTCTTGGTTAATTGCCATTTTATTAATATATAATGACCTTCTTCATCCTTATAACAGTTTTGCATTTAAAACCTTATTTGTCCGATATTAGTATCACTACCCCAGCTCTTTTTTTTTTATTATTACTATTTGCATGGAATATCTTTTTTCTAAACTGTCATGTTTAACCTGGTTGTGTCTTTACATCTGAGGTGAGTCTCTTGTAGACTGCATATAGATGGCGCATATATATTCCATTCTATCATTCAATGTCTTTTGGTTGAGGAGTTCAAGCCATTAACATTCATTGTTATTACTGTAAAGGCATTAATTACTTCATCCATTTTGTCCTTTGGCTTTCTGTTGTCATATTCACTATTGTCTGTCTTTTACTTTTTAATTTACTCTTCTTAATAATCTCATTTCTAACTGTTCTCCAAGTCTCTTGCTCTTGGTGTTTTTTGTTTTTTTTTTTTTTCTTTCACCATTTTTATTAATTTCTAAAGATTTACAAACAACCTTTGTACCAAGTCCATACAGATTAACCCTCAGCTTTCTGTTCTCTATCCTCATGCTATTTTCTAGTAAACTACATTCTAATTATTAACTCCATGAGTTGACACAGTATATATATATATTTTTTCTATATTAATAGTAGGAAATTTAATATACCACTTTTGACAATGGATAGTATATAGAGTCACAAGATCAATAAAGAAATAAAACACTTGAACAACACTGTAAACCAACTAGACCTAGCAGACATATATGGAACACTTCACCACAATAAAGCAGAATACAGATTCTTCTTGAGGTAGAATACACATGTTAGGTCACAATGGAATGAAGCCAGAAATCAATAACAAGGAAAAATGGAAAACCCTTGTTTTTTCCTTTCAGGCTGCAGCACTCCCTTTAGTAGCTCTTGTAATTCTGGTCTTTTGGTAACATACTCTTTCAGTTTTTGTCTGTGAAGACTTTGAACTCACCCTCATTTTGGAAAGACAGTTTTTCCAGATACAGAATTCTTGGCTGGCAGTTTTCTCTTTTTCATTCTGAATAGTAGGTATCTTGGGGTAGGTTTGTTTGAATTTATTCTATTTGGGGGTACATTGTCCTTCTTGGATATATGTCTTTTATAAGCTTTGGGAAGTTTTTGGTCATTATTTCCTCCAATTTTCTTTCTTCCCCTTTTCCATTCTCTTCTCCTTCTGGAACACAGATAGTGCATATGTTTATGCGTTTCACATTGTCTTTCAATTCCCTGAGACCCTGTTCCATTTTTTCCATTCTTTTTTAAATTCTGTTCTCCTGTCTTTTCTAGTTCAGATGTTCTGTCCTTGAAATCACTAATTCTGTCTTCAAATAATTCAAATCTGCTCTTATGTGCCTCTAATGTATTTTTAATCTCCTCCATTGTGTCTTTCATTCCCATAAGTTCTGTTACTTTTCTTTGCAGGCTTTCAAATTGTTCTTTATGCTCACTCAGTGTCTTCTTAATATCCTTTATCTCTTTAGTCATATTTTCTTTCAATTCTCTAAGTTGATTTTGGAGATTTGTGTGACTATCATTGATTAATTGTCTTAAATCCTGTATCTCTTCAGGATATTTGGTTTGTTCCTTTGGCTGGGTCAAGTCTTCTTGTTTCTTAGTATGGATTGTAATTTTTTGCTGGTGTCTAGGTATTTGAATATGTTGGTGAATTTACTCTGATGGCCAATTTCTTTCTCTTGCCTAGTGTTTCTTTTTTCACAGCTCTTCTTTGATTTTTTGGTTCAGCTTATTCTAAGCTTTTAAAATTTCCCAGCTTAAGTTATCAAATATTGGACCAGGAACTCACTAACTGGGTGCAGATTTTCTCACAGGAGATCAGGATAAGAGAGCCCTAAAAGCAGTTTTTCTCCGTGCAATTTCCATACTGGCCAGAAATGGCACTTGATGCACCTTTCCACCGAGGTTTTTTTTTTTTTTTCATTCTCTGCTTTCCTGTGTTTTGGTCTGGCCAGATCCAGGGTTCAAAGCTGGCTCTGCTGGCCAAATTCATGGAAGAGAAACCCCTCTACTCCCTCTCCCTTTTCCCTTATAACAACTGACAGGGAGGAAGACATTTGTTCCCCTCTCAGTCAGCTGCAGTGAGCCAGGGGTTTTATCCCAGCTTAATATCGTGGGGGTGGGGCATGGGAGCCCTTTCCTGACACAAAGGAGTGTGGTAACTCATGTTTGTTGTTGAGATTCTTTGTATCCCTGTCCCTCACCCTCCTGGGTGTTGTGTAACACTGTCCTGGTCTGCTGACCCACAAAGCAGGTCCCTCGGACAGTTTTTGGCCCTTTTTCATTGTTTTTAAGAGAGTTGAACTCTGTACTTTTTTTGTGCACTATCAGTTCCACTGATTAAAGGAGGCTAGAGGTCTGCTATGCTGCAAAAATTTCACCATCTTATCCTGCAACACCACCACGTGATTCTGCAGATTTTAAGGTTTGAAGCAAAATAAGTTTGAAGCAAAATATTGATTCACTTGTGTTTGTTGATAACTTTAAATTCTATTTTCCCCTGGGGATGAGCCTCCCTGGCAACGAGGGATTAATACCAAGTGCCAACTGGCAGCTTTGTGCAGTGGCAGTATCGTAGCCAATGAGGTTTATCCGAGGCACGATTATTGCTAATTGAAAACTTTTCCCAAGTGCCAACTGGCAACACAACTGGAAAAAGACCTTGAATAAAAGGGGGAAACGGTAAAGACAAATGAGTTCAAGTGGCTAAGAGACTTCAAAGAGAGTCGGGAGGTCATCCCAGAGGTAACTCTTATGCACACCTCAGTAGGAGCTCATAGAACATCTAAGTGCCTATCACCCCACTCAGTGGGGTTCCTGAGAGCTCCGGAGACACCCTGGTCCTATATAAGGGGGGATAGCCCCAGAGACTGATGCCTTATCAGTGGGTTCTATTTTGGAATCTGTGCTCCTGAGAGTGACAGAATTAGACTCAAATAAGTCCTCCCTGCACATGGTTCACCAGTCCCTTCTATTCAAACCTACATGTGATGCTGGAGTTTCTTAGGTATACTTCCAGAGACTGGAGCCTCCCGCCTACCTATGTGCCAGGTGTGCATGAAATCTAGGTGGAGCTGCAACTCCTACCCTACAGCTCAATGGACTCATCCAAGTCACCTGGTGAGGAGACAACGATGGGAAATGGCCATCCCAGGGAATGGAGAGGGCCTGCATCTGCAGGCAGGATCATCCCACCCACCATATCCATGGGATATAAGCCCTCTCTCACTTGGAGTTGGAGTGGACATCACCATCCCAGTCGCCTCTGGATTGGGGGAAGCACTATGGACTAGAGTGGACTTGATGGTATTCTCTTGCTCACATATGGTGATTCTTGCAATGCAAGAAATTATAACAATGAGGTGGAGCCAGTGGCCACTTGACAGTTTTTGGGTAGGGAGGGGATGAGCAGTTGAAATACGGGCTTCTTTGGGAGTTGAGGGTTGTCCTGAGTACTGTTGTGGCAATGGATGTAGGCCATTTTAAATCAGCACACACCACTCAGAACTGAGTGGGAGAGAGTGTGGTCTACAGTGTGAACTGTGGTCTATGGTTGGTGGCAAGGCTCCAGGATGTGTAAGTTCATTGAGGTTGGTGGGCCACACTGTGGGAGATGTTTGTGTGGGATGTGGTGGGAGGTGTGGGAGGTGGGCAACATGGGAATCCCAGTGGGTTCCATGTAATATTTTAGGTAATCTAAGCACCTCTTAAAATATATGTATATATATATATAAAAATAACATTTTTGTAAGCAAATATACATATATGCATATATATTTATATATCATTTTGCAAATGTTTGTATGTATTGTGAGAATTTTGATTTTTACCCATAATAAAAAATAAATAAATAAATAAATAAATAAATTAATTAATTTAAAAAAATTCTATTTTCTCCTACATTCCTTTTTTTCTGAGGTGCATTCTTTGTAACTTGTGATGTTATTACCATTTCATAAGCCACAATCTTTTAAAGCTGTGGTGGATATAAAAAGCATATTTAAAGATGGCCCCCCACCCCTGCCTCAAGTTAAGTTATAATCTCGCTGTAAGACAATAAAAGAAACAAAAATAATTAAGAACACTCTTTGTGTAATTGACTTAATGATCAAAGGTTCTCAGGAAAGTTGGAAATGGGAAACAAAGATCTGTCTTCTGTAACTATCAGCAAATACTCTTAGAAAAGATTGAATAAGGATGAGGTCATGTACTTGAAACTGACAGTGGTATATGTAAATAGTAGTTTGGGGGAGGCAGGACATTTCAGGCTGCCTAGGTGATAGAGTTTATTTGGGGATACTTCATAGGAGACTTCTCTGAGAAAGTAAATGTAGAAAGTAAATGTTTAACAGTAGTGAATAAAGTGAGATAGGAAGGACAAAGCTACTATAATAATCAATTATTTCATTCTGGATTCTGGCAATATTAAAAAAATATTGGACAAATTAGACCCTAGTTTAGTTGTAGACTTTCATTATTTTTAGAGGTATAATCCTAAATATTTTCATCCATCCATTCATTAATTTGTTCAGTAAATGTTTATTGAGCATATATTTGTGCTAGACATATTGACAAGTTTTACTGACAGAGTGGTGAACAATACGGACATTTTCCTTGCCCTAAAAAAGGGAGGCAGAGAAGTGATCACACATTTAGAAGAGAGAGTACATAATGAATGCCATTATAGGGAAAGTTTATGCAACTAAAAGACTATAAATGAGGACCATCTAATCAGAGTTTGGAAGTACAGGAAATATTTTTCTGGAGAAAGTATATCCTAAATCAATACGTGAAAAATGAGTATGAGTGATCTAAACAAAAATTGGATGTGGGGTGAAATTTTCCAGGCAGACTAAACACATGATTGTACAACTCCAAGATGAGAGAGGTGGCTTGGAGGAATTGAAATAAGATTCATATGGCTGAACCACATAGCAAAGGGAGAATTGGTGAGAGTTGAGATGGGAAAAATATTTTGTAAGCTATTCCAAGGCATTTAGACATTACATCAGTGGAAATGCAAGATTATGTAATGGTTTTAAATAGAAAAGTGACATGATAATGTTTTTATTTTCAAAAGATCACCCTGTTTCAGGGTGGAGAACAAACTAGAGAGAAGTAACACTACAGGCAGGAGACTTCTTAGAAGTGATTGTGGAAACACAAGTAAGAGATGATATTGACCTGATCTAGAATGTGGTAGCATAATTGTATTAGAAAAATAAAGATGAAATATACAGGATGTGATGATAGATTAGATATAGAGAGAATGGGATAAGAAGTAAAAGTAAATATACTTTTTTTCAGACTTAGAGAACTTAGGAGATGTTGGTGCTATTAATTGATAGAGTGAACACAGAAAGAGAAGGTAGGGCAACATTTATTGACATGGAACAGATATGATTAGTTTTGAGGAAAGGGCATTTTTAATTTAAAACCTGCTGAGCTTTAGGTGTCCATAGAGCATCCCTATAGTTATAAAAATGAAGTTACATATATTTTTATATATTCATTATATAAATGAAGCTGAGGAAAGGTTGGGGCTGCAGAGACAAGTTTGAGATTTATCGATTTAAATGGCGATTAAAGTACTTAGAGTAAGATATTAAGTTGTAAATTGAAAAAAATGATGTTTGAATTTGTGATTTCAGAGATGGTGCAGTTTAAGGACCTACCATCTCTGGAGAGTGGCCATGGTCATAGGGGACTGGACCATAGTGGAATGAAGGTCAGTAGAAAGGAAGAAAGCTGGAAACAGGTCAAACTTCTGGGCCCAAAATAGTGGAAAGAATGGGCAAAGAGGAAAACTGTAACAAGTTATATTTGAGCAATAGAATGTCTCTATGTCCCTTCTCTCCTAATTTAAAACTAAACTGATATTAAGTTGACTTGATTCTTTCAATTTAGAACTAATATATGCAAATACTGTTTAGACAGTGTATTAGTCAGCCAAAGGGGTGCTGGTGCAAAATACCAGAAATTGGTTGGTTTTTATAAAGGGTATTTATTTAGGGTAGAAACTTATTACCAGGCCATAAAGCATAAGTTATTTCCCTCACCAAAGTCTATTGCCAGGTGTTGGGGCAAGATGGTCTGCCAAGATTTCAGGCTTTCCGGGTCCCTCTCTTCTAGGGGCTCCGTTTCTCTCTGAGCTCAGATGCTGTACTCTTTTTTCCACAAGGCCAGCTGCAGACTATCATGCAAATGACTCTTTCTCTCTACCCAGGGCTTCTGCCATGTCTAAGGAGCCATCTCTATTCCTCTGTGTTTTCCTCCTGTGTGTTTACTTCCAGGGTTCCAGCTCAAAACTCTAACCTCTTTTCTCTGCGGTGCAGTTTTCTCTGTGAGTCTCTGACCACCAAGGGGGCGGGGACTCAGTTCCTACTCACGTGGCCCAATCAAAGCCCTAATCATAATTTAATCATGCTCAGGTACAAACCAGTTTATAAACACAATCCAGTATCGATTTTTTAAATTCATAAACCATATCAAACTGCTACAGGCAAGGAGGTTTGTTCATTTCTTTCAGTATGCTGGAGATTTATCATACTTGCTTTTAGTTTCCATTGCTACTGTTGAGAAACCATCTCTCAGCCTGTTATGCCATTGAGGGGTTAAATATCATTTTCCTATGGCCTTTTTAAAGATTTGTCTTTGGTCTTCTGCAGTTTCACTATGCTGTTTCTAGGCATGGATATCTTTTTTATTTATCCTTTTAGGTTTATTTGGGTCCCTTGAATCTGTCATTGATATTTTCCTCAGTTCTACAAAATTCCCAGCCATTATTTCTTCAAATATTGCTTCTACCCCAATCTCCCTCATATCTCCTTCTGGAATTCTAATTAAATGTATATTAGACTTCCTTACCTCTATCTTATGTTTCTAACAATCTCCTGTGTATTTTTTATTGTAGTAACTCTAAACTGCTTATTGAATAAGTTATATTCTGATCTATCTTTCACTTCACTGATCATTAGTTAGTGGTATCTAATTTTTTTATTAAAGCTTTCTATTCAGTTTTAAATTTTGATTATTGTATTTTTCATTTCTAGGAATTCTACTTGGTTCTTTTATAATCTGCCACGTTTTATAGTTTTTTGCTCTCTATACATCTTCCAGTGTACCTTTTTTTTCAGTTAAGTAGTTAACATCTTATATACTGTGCCTATAATTACAATATTTAAAATGCTTGCAAATTTTAGTCATGTGTTCTGTCGTTTCTGCTGGTTCTCACTCATAGCATTGTGCTTCCTTGTGTATACAGTTTTCTTTGACTGTGCTCAGGTTATGGACATAAAAATTATATACTGTATATATGAATAATTTGAGGCTTATGATGAGTTAGCCTTCTATCATAGAAGATATGTATATTGTTCCATCAGGACTTGGGTGTACTATCTGTCAATGAACACCTTAAATCAAGTTCAAATCTCAAATTCCACACATGTCCAGTTTACTCTCACCCTGAGTACGTCTTGGGAATCTGTGCTTATTGATGGGAGGGTCTTCTAATCTCATTTTGTTAAGCTTTGGTTTTCCTCCTCATTTTATAAACCATCAAAATGGGGGTTCAAATTTCTCAGGATCCCAAATGTTTTCATGGAAATGGTGTATTTTATGCTTATTTATCTCTCTGGATTTCCTTTTTTCTTTCATTGTTGATCTGACAATTTATTAATGTCTTATTAGCCAATTAATTGGTTTCAGTGGAAGGGTTGATCTATAACATTCTCATTAAAATTGTAAAATTTGTAAGTTATTTGTTATGCCTCAAAATTGCCAGTAAACTCAGCTTTCATGGGGTATGGGCAATAAACCTTCTCAAGAGGCTACAGAAATAATTTTTACTTCTTACCAACTTCAGATGATCAGTAAGAAATAAAGTCTATAATGCTGCAATTAATTTAAACAATCTTTTGGAAAAGACATTTTCTGTCAATGACATTTGCATTAGTTTCCATTTCTCTCTGCACCACTAATCTTCATTTATATATACACACACACACATATACAAACACATATATACACACACACACACACTCATCTTTTCTTTCCTACATCTCTCCTTTCCTGTTCTCCTCTTTCTCCTACACTCAGGTGAATAGAATTGAGTGCTTCACACTGTTTTTTTGTGATACAATCTCATCAATAGTCCTTGAAAGCCATTTGCTTATTTATTTCTTCTTTCATAGCAAGTCCAAACTTAGCCCTTCTTGGCACCAATACTAATGAATTAATATGTTTCCTCAAAAATTATTGCTATCTGGGAAGCGGCTGTGGCTCAATCAGTAGGGCTCCCGTTTACCATATGGGAGGCCCTGGGGTTCGGTTCCCGGGGCCTCCTGGTGAAGGCAAGCCCGCCCGCACGGCGTGGTTAGCTGACCCAGCGAGCACAAGCAGCAAGGGGGCGATAAATGAATAAATAAATAAAATCTTAAAAAAAAAAATTATTGCTATCTTCAGACATCTCAAAAACCATAGACTTCTTACTGAACATCTATTTAAATATCTAATATACTTCTTTGCTTAAACGTGTGCAAAACAGCACTGGTGCTCCTTCACTCAAACAAGATCCATTCTTTTTAATAAAAAAAATAGATACTTTATTTTTATTTTATTTTTTAAGGAGGTACTAGGGATTGAAACTGGGACCTCCTACGTGGAAGAAAGGTGCTCAGCTACTGAACTGTATCTGCTCCCCTGACCGCTTTAAGTGGCAACGCCATTCGACCATGGCTCAGGTTGAAAACTATAGAGTCATCCTTAATTCCTCTCTTTCATATTCCATATCAATTACACCAGCAAAACTTATTGGTTCTATCTTTAAAGTATCTCCAGAATTTAACCATTTCACCACTTTCATTTTTATCACCTTGGCCAAAGCCACCATAATATTTCACCTAAATTATTGCAATAGCCCTCTAACTGGTGTTCTTTTTTCCACCTTTGTCCAAATATGACATATTGTCAAGTCAGAAATCACACTGATTCTATAAAAATCTAAGTCCGATTATGTCATTCCCCTGCCATAAACCCTCTAACTGTTCATATACTCAACCCCTCACAGTAAAAGACAAATGCCAAGAAAACCTGTTTCCTATTACTTTTCTGAACTCTTCTCAAATTAATTCCCCACTCAATCCCTCTGTCACAACAGAGGCTCTCAAAGTGTATTCTAGGGACTCCTGGCAGTCCCAGGATCCATTCATGGATATCACAAGGTCAAAGTTCTTTTCATAAAAATCTTGATATAATGTATCTTTTTTCCCCACTAGCATTCTCTTATGAGTGTAGAATGGAGCTATCCAGATGCTACATGTTTAATATCACAATAAATTTGAATGCAGAAGCAGAAACGAGAATATAGCTCCCTTCTATTAAACCAGATATTAAAGTAAGATTTTTTAAAATGTAAAACCATGCCGTTTTTCTCACTATTTTCTGTTTTAGAGAATGTAATCAATTTTTACAAAAAAATGTTATTTAATTTAGTATGTGATAGCTTTAATATAGTTATTTTAAAACATATTAATAAATATTTTTTTTAAGATTTTATTTATTTATTTATTTATCCCCCCCCTTGCTGTTTGTGCTCGCTGGGTCAGCTAACCACGCCGTGCGGGCGGGCTTGCCTTCACCAGGAGGCCCCGGGAACCGAACCCGGGGCCTCCCATATGGTAAACGGAGCCCTATTGATTGAGCCACAGCTGCTTTCCATTAATAAATATTTTTAAAAACATTTCAACTTTAATTACTAATACAGTAAATATGCCCAATCCTACTTGGCCTCAGGGCCTTTCTATTGACTGTTCTCTCTTGTGGAATTCTTTGCCCTCAGTCACCTGAGTTCCTCCCATATATCCTTAAAGACTTAATTCAAATACCACCTTAAAGAGTGAGGCTCATTTTGATAATCCAATTTGAAATTGAAACTCTCCAGAATTTCTCGTCCTTCTTTTCCTGCTTTATTTTTCTACAAAGCAAGTTAATGTTTCAACATAATTTATAATGTACTTATTTATTTATATGTTCTTTTACTAGAATGTAAGCTCCAGAAAAAAGAGTGATTTTGTGCACTTTCTTCATTGCTGTATTTTCAGCAACTAAAGCATTATCTGACACATTGTGGACATTCAAAATATTGAACCAATGAATGAACCCATCTCCAATATGTTTATTTACATATTTGTATATTTCTACAAATATAAGATATTTTGTATTATATGGATGTTTAAAATATATATAAGTGGCATGGTACTGTAAAATCTGTCTCTTTCTTCCTTTTAAAACATTTGAAATTTATCCCTGTACTTGTATATGGATATAGTTTATTCCTTTTGATTGCTGCATAATACTCCTTCACAAGCATGTTCCACATTTCACTTATCAATTTTCCACATAAATGGACTCCTACTTTTTGCTACCACAACCTAGCCCAAGATGAACATTCTCATACACATCTTTTTGTAAATCTGTGTAACAGTTTTCTGGTTTATATAGTTCAAAGTAGAATTGTTGCATCATAGGGTAAGTACATACTAAATTTCATGAAATACTACCAGGAAATTCTCAAAATATGCTGTATCTGAGATTTCGTATCATTCCTAGCATTTGTTATTATTCAAATATCTCATCTTGACTAATCTTATGGGTGTAAATTGGCATCTCATTTTAGTGTACATCTCATCAAATACTAATGAAGTTGAGCATCACCTCAGGTTCTTTTCAGACTTTCCATTTCTCCTTTTGTGAAGCTCCTCTTCTTTTTTTTCTATCCGGTTGATTTTCCTGACACATTTTGCTCATTTGCAAGAGTGATTTGAATTCATCTAAATCTTAATCCTTCTCAGGTAAAATATTACAAGTAGCTTCTCCCTGTCTGTCAACTGTTAGCATGTCTAGGTTATCCTCTAGTATTGAGGTATTAACACTGATCAGTTTTTTTCTTTATGGTTTATACTTTTACAGTATTGTTTAAGAAAGTCAAACCATTCCTAATGTCATAAAAATATATTTACCTTGATTTTTAAAAAATAAATATTGCAAATTCAGTTCTTAGATCCATGTATGGCATGTAATGGGAATTCTGTTTCTTATTCGGTGAACCAATTTTTTTTCTTTTTTTCTTTTATTGGAGTATATCATTCATATATGAAAATACACAAATAAATGTATAGTAAAAGTTGTGAACTTACAAAATAAAAATGCATAACCTCACATAGCACCCTAGCACCAAGACCTTGCATTGTTGTGAAACATTCACTACAAATTGTGCAAAAGCATCGTCAAAATATTGCTACCAACTATAGTCCATATCTTACATTTGGTGTATTTCCCCCCAGCCCATTTTATTATTTTTTAATATATATTTTTATTACAGAGGTTGTGAACTTACAAAACAATCATGCACAGGTGTAGAATTCCCATACAAAACCCTTTCACCAATATACTACACCATGGTAGAATATTTGTTACAGATTATGAGATAATATCAGACTATCACCACCCACCATGGTCCATAACGTACATTTGGCACACCTTTTCCATACTCCCCTTTTATCAACACAGTACATCTTTGGCATTGATGCAAGAATATTACAATATTGCTGTTAACCACAGTCCATAGGTCACACCAATTGTATTTTTCCCATGCTTCTCCACATTCCCACCACCCTGCAATAGTGATGTACATCTGCTCTAGCTCACAGAAGGACACTCTTGCATCTGTACCATCAACCACAATTCTCATCCACCTCTGGGTTCACTGAGTTATTCAGTCCCTAGATTACTCTCTTAGCTTTCTTTCAATTGATATTTACCTCCCTAGACTACCCTTTTCAGACACAATCCCATTTGTAAACCAGCTGCTGCTCACCATAATATGTTACCATCAACTATCCATTTCCACACTTTTACAGTCAAGTTAATTAAAACTTCTATACACATTAAGCATCAGTAGTCCTTCTTAGCCCTCCTCTTATCTCCTAGTGTACAGTGAACCAATTTTTCCAATAACCTTTGCTAAGTAATAAGTTTTCCCCCAGTGATTTTTTACACCTCCTCTATCAAAATCCAGTTCTTTTATATATACAGATCTGACCCTGGATTCTATTCTATCCGGTGGTCCGCTGGTCTGTTGCTGAACCACTCAAATAGATTTATTTACTCGGATTTGTACTACGTTCTAATATTTATAGGGTAAGGCATTCCCACTGCTTTATAAAAACTGTCTTAGCTCTTCGTGCAACTTTTTCATCCATGTCAATACTAGAAATTGCATTGAATTTATAAATTATTTTGGGAAGAATAGACATTTTTATGTTTAAGTTGCTCTGTCAAGAAACCAGTATCTTTCTCAATTTATTCAGTTATTATTTATTTCATTTATTATCTCCATTCAGATGCAACAATATTTTGGAATTTTGCTTTATGTTTCTGATGAAGTAAATTATGCATATTGATATTCATTCTTAAACACATCCGTATGCATATCCAAAAATTAAGAACACTTTTGGAATAAGTTAATAAATAGAAAACGCACATTATATTTTCATTTTCTTATAGCCACTGATATTTTTAAAACAAATGTAAAGAAAGCATGAGAAACGATGGTGCATGCAACTATAGTACAAACTAAAATCCACTACAGATTAGCAAAACATATCAGCAGTTTGGATGCCAAGAAAAATACAAAGATAAAAATATTTTAAATTTTTATTTCATTGGATGTTGAATCCAAAGCTATTCCGAAAGTTGGCGTTTTCTCCCGTTTCTTCCACTGTCTTGGGCTGAGAGGTTGGTGAAAATCGGCTTCAAAAATTTGAACTCATTACTTCCAGAGTCTCCTGTCAGACACACCTCGTACTGGTAGCTCTGGGACAGGGTCCCGGTGCC
>JAKSZT010043492.1:0-18213 GCA_026826555.1 Tolypeutes matacus | reverse complement strand
AGGGTGTAGGAGGTTTGGGTGAAGGTGGGCGCGTTGTCGTTGACGTCCGAGACCTGCACGGTTATGCTGTGCTGGGTTTTCAATCTGGGGGATCCCAAGTCAGTGGCGGTAATGGTGATGTTATACTCGGGTCTGTTCTCTCTGTCCAGTGCCCCCTCTGTTAGCAGGGTGTAGAAATTCTCGATGGACGGCCTTAGAAGGAAGGGGATATTGTCATCTATAGAGCAAATAACCTGCTGATTATGTCCAGAATCTGCATCTGAAACACTGAAAACCGCCACTATGATCTCTGGTAAGTTTTCCGGGATGGGGCTTGTGAATGACGACATGGTTAATTCAGGGGCGTTGTCATTCACATCTAGTACCTCGATTACTACAGAGCATTTTCCTGATAGTCCACCGCCATCTGTGGCCTCAACATCCACATGATAAGAGTGAAATTTCTCAAAATCCAAAGTCTTTCTCAGTCTAATGTCTCCTGTGATTGCGTTTATTTCAAAAGGTTGATTCTCATCATCGACTTGAAATAAGGCGTAAGATAACTCCCCGAAGGATCCTGCATCTAAATCTTTTGCTGAGACGGTGACAACCAGTGAGCCAAGGGGTTTGTTCTCCAGGACTTGTGCGTTATAGAGCTCCTGAGTAAATTCAGGAGCGTTGTCATTGATATCCAAGACCAGGATCTGAATCTCTGCAGTGCCTGACCTGGGCGGCGACCCGCCATCCAGCGCAGTGAGAGTTAGGCTGAGTTGGGGCTCCTCTTCGTGGTCCAACGCTTTGTCCAGCACCAGCTCAGGAAACTTTCTGCCATCACTGCGATTGCGAGTAAGAACGTGGAAGTGAGGGTTGGAGCTGATTGTGTAGCTCTGAAGGCTGTTGCTTCCAGCATCTAAATCCTGTGCCATTTTCAAGGGGAATATCTTTCCTGGAGAAGTAATTTCTGATATTTTCAGGAGCATTTCTCTGGCGGGAAACTCCGGGGTGTGGTCATTTATATCTCTGATCCGCAACTCAGCCTGAAAAAACTGCAAGGGATTTTCCAGTAACACTTGGAAAGGTCGCACACAAGGCTCAGTGGAGCCGCACAGCTCTTCCCGGTCCAGTTTCTCATTTAGCAGCAAATCATGGGTCCCTGCGTCAAGCTGCAAATACTGTCTGTTCCCCTTGAAAACAACCTGGGCGCCTCGCCGGGCCAGTTCTCCTGTACTGAGTCCTAGGTCCTTTGTCAAATTGGCCACAAACGTGCCGCTTTCTGTCTCCTCCAGCACAGAATACTGAAGCGATTCTGAATCTGCTTCCCACAAAAGCATCAATATAATAAAGCTCGCCACTTGCCTTTTCTTGTGCTGAATTTTTGTTTGTGCCATCTCTGTTGTTATGTCTGATTCCAGAAGGAAAAACCTTTTCAGCTCCCAGTTAACACATCCACCGTCGACCCTCCAGGAACCCAACTGTCTCTGCTGTAGAATTTTTTCTCTTATAACTTGTATGGTGACAACTGCCTTCCTAAGCACTCCTATCTTAGCTCTAGTTCCCACCCCCTCCTTCGGCTTCTCGGTGAGATGGAGTCCACCGAATCTGAGATTTATTCACTCTCTTAGCCTGTACTGCCACCATGCGTTCAAATTAACAACTTCATGAAGTGCTTTCAGGTCAATAGTATTTCCAGAATCTGTGCATTATAAAGTCAGTGTTTCTCCAACTGCAGTGTGTGAACCCCATGCATAAAGAATTACCTGGGAGTCTTGGTGGTGGTGTTTTTAAAGCCGATTCCTGGGATCTTCTCCAGATCTTGAATCAAACTGTCTTGTGATGTTCACAGGAATCTGCATTTCAATCTTTCTCAAGTGATTATCATGCATACTAACATTTAAGAATCACTTCTTAAATGCAACTTTGAAATCAACTTTGATTCTTTAACAGTGCAATTTATCTCTGATGAGCAGTATAATTAGTGAGTCCCAGAAGTACACCATTTAATTGTCCCAACAAGCTCATCATCAAACTATATAAAGCTTGAAAGAAATTGGTTAGCAGTGCTGATGGTAAAATAAACAATCATTTCTCTAAATTATATGACTTATAAAATAGCAAAAACAACAGACTTACTTTATTACATGGTTTTGCCTACACAGTAAAGGGAACAACTAGGTTATTAGGAGAAAAATTGAGGCAAAAAAAAAATACTTATGATAGTAGTATCTAAGGAAATTAAATTATTCAAAAGAGGATCCAGGAGCAGTCAAGTATTTATCATAATCATTTTAGAATACCACTTCAATTTTATATGAGTGGAATTTATCATGATTTTAAGGGACTTATTATCTAGTATCTTTGGTCAAATTCCCCTCATATTAATCAATTAAACAGAGTCCAAATATGTTACCCTGTTTCAGCAATGCAGAAAACAAACATTCAAGAATAACCTCTACCATCCCCTCACAGAAAGGATGACACTAAATTTTATAAATATAGGCCAAATAAGATGGTGTGAAAAGATGTTTTTAGGCTGAATTACATTTGAGTGGATGCCATGGAATTCAATTATAAGGCATTATGCATTTATCCATTCCTATCACACCAGTTTCTGCTCATAAATTGGAAAATGTATCTGTAAATATCCTGAAAATGTATGAAAAGTAACAGGGTCACAGTGCACATATAAGAACATAAAACATGCCAAACATAATTCAATTCAGATTGATTTCATATTGAGAGATCCTATCAATTGAGTTCAAAAAAAATTATTTCAGGCAAGCGCCAAGATGATGGAGGATTTAAAATGAAGATATTTTTCAAAATAGTTTAAAGTAAAGTAAAATAAAGGAAGTGAAATAAAATCTCAACTCTCACCAGATGAGATCATTATATAGTTAAAAATTACTTTTATATACCCAGAAGACTAGAGAAGATCAATGTGACCGGCCTCTGGGGTTTAACTGACAAATGTCACTGAGACTAGACTATTCCTTGAGAGTATGAATAGCCTGCTTCTCTGACACCAAAAACAAAATGCATCAAGGGAGCAAAACCAATAATCATAAACATCTTGGATGGGTTTATTTTCTTCTCTGAAACAAGCCTTATGTCCACCTCAATTCTAAATGCTTCCTTTTTCAGTGAGCATTCAGATTTCTTTATCCAGGTTAATGGTGTACCCGGTGGCTGCAAAGTCCTTTATTCACTCTTTTTGCCTGCAGGGCCACCAGGCATCCTCAAATACAGCTTATTGATTTATTTTTCATTTTAAGGCAAAGTTTAACAGCAACACAGTATATGTCAAACAATTTAGATCACTGAGATGACTTTAAAAGTGTTTACAGTTTAGTTCCTGAGAACATTGGTATTTTTGATAAGGAGAAAATAATATCACAATGTACCCCCAAAAAGGTATAATTGGGGTATGTCAAGAAACTGCTTTTTTGGAAAGTAGATTATATTAGTCTTTCAAGAGAATGCTTTTCTTCTTTGCTCTCTTTTGCTTTTATTTTATTTCTTAGACTAGAGTTGAATTAACTTTACTTTCATAAATATGTTCTCACAATGAATCATTTAAAAATTATTTGGGGGACAGAAGAGGGAAATAGCGACTACAGAACTGTGAGTTGCAAGTAGCAGCTTCTGTTGCTGCCGGCACCCTCCCCCACACTCTTCAGAATTCTCAGGCCCCTGGGCCTGGACCACAGACAAAGGGGGCTTCAGGGATCTGCCACTCCCGGAAAGGGGAGAGAGAGGGACACAGCCTTAGGCTGACTCAGGTTCGGACCTGAAATTTGGGCTGCGGAGCCCCACGGACCCTTCCACACAGCGGTTTGCCCTGGGAGCCTAGAAAGGACTGGAGAAATCCGACCCTCGCAACCTCCCTCTCTTCTAGCCTGGACTAATTGTTGAGGACACCACGGGAGAGGGGAGAGAGAGCCTGGGGCTGACCCTGCTTTGGACTCCCAGGTTTGGTCTGCCGTGTCCCGAGAGCCCTTCCAGGCTGGGTGGGGCTGCGCCATTGTTTGCCTTGGAGCCTGCAAGGGGCTAAAGATATACAAACCTCCCAATCTCATCCTCTACTAACAGGGACTGATTGTTAAGGATTCAGAAGGGAGTGGAAATATTTCCTAGCTGGGAAAAGGGGGGCGCTACGAGAGAAGTCTGGAAAACTGTCTCAGAAAGTTTGAATCACAGGGCTCTTAGCCCCCAGACAGAAAGCTCTATCACATTGATCTGGTCTGTGTCACAACAAATAGGCTCCGACCAGGCATTGAATTGAGAGCAGCCAACAAGCGCCATCTCCTGGCAGACCAAGGATATACACATAAGAAAATTAATAAGTAAGAGAGTCTTTTCCTGGCCTCTATAGCCTCCCTGCCCAAGGCCTTAGGAAACGACTCTACAACCAATTACTGGGTCCAGTGCCCAGTTTTGAGCAACCAGCAGAACAATCCTAACAATCAAGGTTGAGCCAAAAATCAAAGAGCGGTGGTAACTCACAGCCTGCTGCCACTAAAACCCCATAAAAGAAAAAGAGATAGAGCATCTAAGTAAAATACAAACTAACCAGATGCCTAAGCACCAACAAAAAATTACAGGCCATACTAAGAAAATAGAAGACATGGCCCAAGAAAAGGAATACAGCAAAGTCCCAGAAGAGATGCAGAATTTGAGAGAACTAATCAGTGAGATGAGCACACATTTCCAAAATCAAATTAATGAGATGAAAGAGAATATAGTTAAAGAGATCAATGACATCAAGAAGTCATTGCGCGGGAAGCGGCTGTGGCTCAATCAGTAGGGCTCCCGTTTACCATATGGGAGGCCCTGGGTTCGGTTCCCGGGGCCTCCTGGTGAGGGCAGGCCCGCCTGCACGGCGTGGTTGGCTGACCCGGCGAGCACAGGCAGCAAGGGGGGGATAAATGAATAAATAAATAAAATCTTAAAATAATAAAAAAAAAGAAGTCATTGCGCGAATGTAAACAAGAATTTGAAATCATGAACAGAAAAGTAACGGAGTTCATGGGAATGAAAGACACAATAGGTGAAGTAAAAAATACATTTGAAGCATACAACAGCAGACTCAAAATGATAGAAGAAAGAATAAGTGATACTGAAGACAGAGCAGCTAAAATTGAAGAGAGAAAAGAACAGAGAGAGAAAAGAATGGAAAAAATTGAGCAGGGGCTCAGAGAGTTGAATGACAACACAAAACGCAAGAACATATGTGTCATTGGAGTTCCAGAAGGAGAAGAGAAAGGAGAAGGGGCAGAAAGAGTATTTGAGGAAATAATAGCTGAAAATTTCCCAACTCTCATGAAAGAAATGAACTTACATGTCCAAGAAGCACACCGTACCCCAATCAGATTAAATCCAAATAGACCTACGTCAAGACACATATTATTCAGAATGTCAAATGTAAAAGATAAAGAGAAAATGCTCAGAGCAGCAAGAGAGAAGCAAACGATCACGTACAAAGGACGTCCAGTAAGACTTTGTGCAGATTTCTCTTCAGAAACCATGGAGGCGAGAAGACAGTGGTATGATACAATTAGGAAACTGAAAGAGAAAAACTGCCAGCCGAGAATTCTTTATCCAGCAAAACTGTCCTTCAAATATGAAGGTGAGTATAAAATATTCACAAACAAACAGAAACTAAGAGAGTTTGCAAAAAAGAATCCACCTTTGCAGGAAATATTAAAGGAAGCCTAGAACCTGAAAGAAAAAGACAGGAGAGAGAGGCTTGGAGGTGAGTATAGAAGAAAGAAAAGCAGAAAGGATAACCAAAAGAGTAAAAAGAAAGACAAAAATAAGGTGACATATGAAAACCAAAGAATAAAATAGAGGAAATAAATAGTGCATTTTCAGTAATATCATTGAATGTGAATGGATTAAATTCCCCAATCAAAAGATACAGGCTGACAGAATGGATAAAAAAACATGAGCCATCCATATGCTGCTTACAAGAAACTCACCTCAGACACAAGGATACAAGCCGGCTGAAAGTAAAAGGTTGGAACAAGATACTCCATGCAAATAGTAAACAGAAAAGAGCAGGGGTAGCTATACTAATATCAGACAAAACAGACTTCAAATGCAAAAAAGTGATAAGAGATGTGGAAGGCCATTATACATTAATAAAAGGGACGATCCTCCAGGAAAATATAACAGTCTTAAATATCTACACACCTGACCAGGGTGCCCCAAAATATATGAGACAAACTCTGGCAAAACTGAAGGGAGAAATAGACATTTCTACAATAATCGTCGGGGACATCAACACCCCTCTCACATCATTAGATAGAACAACTAGACAGAAGATCAACAAGGAAACAGAGTACTTGAACGATATGATAAACAAGTTAGACCTAATAGACATATACAGAACACTGCATCCAAACTCAGCGGATTATACATTCTTCTCAAGTGCCCATGGATCTTTCTCCAGGATAGACCACATGTTAGGTCACAATACAGCTCTCTATACTTATAAAAAGATTGAAATTATACAAAGCACCTTCTCAGATCATAATGGAATCAAACTAGAAATCAATAACAGACAAGGAAAAAAGTAAATTTGCAAATGTGTGGAGACTGAACAACACACCTAAATATTAGGTGGGTCAAAGAAGAAATTGCGAGTGAAATCAGTAAATATATTGAGACAAATGAAAATGAGAACACAACATATCAAAACTTATGGGATACAGCAAAGGCAGTCTTGAGAGGGAAATTTATAGCCCTAAATGCCTATATTAAGAAACAAGAGGGAGGCGGATGTGGCTCAATCAGTAGGTCTCCCGTTTACCATATGGGAGGCCCCAGGTTCGGTTCCCGGGGCCTCCTGGTGAAGGCAAGCCCGCCCACACGGCGCGGTTAGCTGACCCAGCGAGCACAAGCAGCAAGGGGGGGATAAATGAATAAATAAATAAAAATCTTTTAAAAAGAAAAGAAACAAGAAAGAGCTAAACTCAAAGATTTAACTGAACAACTTGAGAAACTAGAGAAAGAACAGCAAACCAATCCCAAAGCAAAAAGAAGGAAAGAAATAATAAAGATTAGAGCGGAAATAAATGAAAATGAGAACAAAAAAGCAATAGAGAAAATCAACAAAACCAGAAGCTGGTTCTTTGAGAAGATCAATAAAATCAATAAATCAATAAAATTGATCAATAAAATTGACAAACCCCTCGCTAGACTAACAAAGAAAAAAAGAGAGAAGATGCAAATAAATACAATCAGAAATGAAAGGGGGGAAATTACAAATGACCTCACAGAAATAAAAAGAAAAGAGGATATTATGAGAAACTATATGCCAACAAACTAGACAACCTGGATGAAATGGACAAATTTCTAGAAACTCATAACCAACCTACACTGACACAACAAGAAATACAAGAACTTAACAAACCAATCACAATTAAGGAGATTGAATCCGTCATCAAAAATCTCCCAGCAAAGAAAAGTCCAGGACCAGATGGCTTCACAGGTGAGTTCTACCAAGCATTTCAAAAAGAATTAACACCAATCCTGTTTAAACTCTTCCAAAAAATTGAAGAGGACGGAAAATTACCCAACACATTTTATGAAGCCAACATCACCCTAATACCAAAGCCAGATAAAGATTCCACAAGAAAAGAAAATTACAGACCAATCTCTCTCATGAACATAGATGCAAAAATTCTCAACAAAATACTTGCAAATGGAATCCAACAGCATATCAAAAGACTTATACATCACGACCAAGTGGGATTTATTCCTGGTATGCAAGGCTGGTTCAACATAAGAAAATCAATCAATGTAATACACCACATTAACAAGTTGAAGGAAAAAAACCACATGATCATCTCAATAGATGCAGAAAAGGCATTCGACAAAATCCAACATCCTTTTTTGATAAAAATACTTCAAAAGATAGGAATAAAAGGAAAATTCCTCAATATGATAAAAGGCATATATGAAAAACCCACAGCCAACATCATACTCAATGGGGAAAGGTTGAAAGCTTTCTCCCTAAGATCAGGAACAAGACAAGGATGCCCACTGTCACCAGTGTTATTCAACATTGTACTAGAAGTTCTAGCTAGGGCAATTAGACAAGACAAAAAAATTAAAGGCGTCCAAATAGGAAAAGAGGAAGTAAAACTCTCACTGCTTGCGGATGACATGATCCTGTATTTAGAAAATCCTGAAGTATCCACAACAAAGCTACTTGAACTAATAAATGAGTTCATCAAAGTGGCAGGATATAAGATCAACACGCAAAAATCAGTAATGTTTTTGAACGCTAGTACTGAACAATCTGAGGAGGAAATCAGGAAGAAAATTCCATTTTCAATAGCAACAAAAAGACTCAAATACCTAGGAGTTAATTTAACCAAGGAAGTACAGGACCTATATGCAGAAAACTACAAAACAATGCTAAAAGAAATTTAAAAAGACCTAAACAAATGGAAAGACCTTCCGTGTTCATGGATTGGAAGAATAAATATCGTGAAGATGTCAATCTTGCCCAAACTGATTTATAGATTCAATGCAATACCAATCAAAATCCCAACAGCTTACTTTACAGAATTAGAGAAGGTAATTACCAAATTCATCTGGATGGGTAAGTGCACCCGAATAGCCAAAAGCATTCTAAAAAAGAAGAGCAATGTGGGAGGAATTTCACTGCCTGACCTTGAAACATATTACAAAGCTACAGTGGTCAAAACAGCATGGTACTGGCATAAAGATAGACATATAGATCAGTGGAATAGAATTGAGAATCCAGAAATAAACCCTCACCTATACAGTCAACTGGTTTTTGACAAACCTACCAAGCCCACACTGATGGGAAAAAAACAGTCTCTTCAACAAATGGTGTTGGGAGAACTAGATATCTATAACCAAAAGAATGAAAGAGACCCCTATCTCACCCCCTATACAAGAATCAACTCAAAATGGATCAAAGATCTAAATATAAAAGCCAGGACCATAAAACTACTAGAAGAAAATGTAGGGAAACATCTTCAAGACCTTGTAGTAGGTGGTGGTTTCTTGGACTTCACACCCAAAGCACGTGCAACAAAAGAAAAAGTAGATAAATGGGACCTCCTCAAAATTCAACACTTTTGCACCTCACAGGACTTTGTCAGAAGGGTGAAAAGGCAGCCAACTCAATGGGAAAAAATATTTGGAAATCACATATCTGAGAAGGGTTTAATATCCAGGATATATAAAGAGATGTTACAACTCAACAATAAAAAGACAAATGACCCAATTAAAAAATGGGCCAAAGACTTGAATAGACATTTCTCCGAAGAAGAAATACAAATGGCAAAAAAACACATGAAGAAATGCTCAACATCACTCATGATTAGGGAAATGCAAATCAAAACTACAATGAGATATCATTTCACACCTATCAGAATGGCCACTATTAAAAAGACAGAGAACTACAAGTGTTGGAGAGGATGTGGAGAGATAGGAACACTTCTTCACTGTTGGTGGGAATGCAGGATGGTACAACCACTATGGAGGACTGTTTGGCAGTTCCTAAAGAAGTTCAATATAGACTTGTCATGTGACCCTGCAATATCACTACTGGGTATATATCCAGAAGAACTGAGAGCAGTGACACCAACAGACATCTGCACACCGATGTTCATAGCCACATTATTCATCATTGCCAAAAGTTAGAAACAACCCAGGTGTCCATCAACTGATGAATGGATAAACAAACTGTGGTCTATTCACAGGATGGAATATTATGCAGCTGTAAGAAGAAATGAAGTCATAAAGCATATGACAACATGGATGAATCTGGAGGACATTATGTTGAGTGAAGCAAGCCAGACACAAAAGGACAAATACTGTATGAATGCATTACTATGAACCAAATATATTGTGTAATATATTGTTTGATTCACACACACACAAAAAAAAACAAAAAAACAAACAAAAAACAAAACAACAAAAAAATTTACATGTATCCATTACATTTAATTGAGAAATGTATATATTTATCCATCTGTGTTTATTTTTAGTTTTTAATTGCTTATGTTTTCAATTATTAAATGTACAAAATAAAGTTAAAAAAGAAAAAATAAAAAAATAAAATAAAATAAATTATTTGGAAACATTTTATTATGGCAAAATTCCAACATATACATAAACAGAATTATAAAATAAATCTCCATGTACATATCACCTAGCTTCACAATGCTCTATCATTCTTTTATCTTTACCTTTCCCTCCACTCTCTGCCTCCTACAATGATTACTCTTGTATACTTCTTTACTTGAGGTAATGTTTAGATAAATTGAAATGCACCAATCTTTTTAAAAGCTTTTTATTGTGATAACATATATAAAACATGTGTCCCATTTTAATCACTTTCAATTATACAATTCAGTGGTGTTAATTACATTTACAATGTTGTGCTACCATCACCATCATGCATTACCAAAATTTTATGTCACCCTAAACAGAAATTCTGTACCCTCTAACCATTAATTTTCCCTTCCCCACCTCAGCCCCTGTACCTGGTACCCAGTTATCTACTTTCTTTCCCTATGGATTCACATATTCTAGGTATTTCCTATAAGTGAAATCATACAATATTTATCCTTTTGTGTCTGGCTCATTTCACTCAACATGATGTCCTTCAAGGTTCATCCATGTTGTACATTGTATCAGAACTTCATTCCTTTTTATAGCTTGATCATATTTCATTGTATCTATGTGCCACATTTTGTTTATCCATTCATTTGTTGATGGACACTTAGGTTGCTTCCATCTTTTGGCTAGTGTGAATAATGCTGCTATATAAATTGGTGTACACATACTTGTCCTGCTTTGAATTCTGTTGGGTATATACCTAGAAGTAGGATTGCCAGGTCATATGGTAATTCTATACTTAACTTTCTGAGGAACTGCCAAACTGTGTTCCACAGAACCTGCACTGTTTTACATTCCCACGAAGAATACATGAGGGTTCCTATTTCTCTGCATCCTTATCAGAACTTGCTATTTTCTGGTTTTAAAATAGTAGCTGTTGTAATGGGTATCAGGTAGTGTCTCATTGTGATTTTTATTTGCATTTCCCTAACGGCTAATGATGTTGAGCACCTTTTCATGTGCTTATTAGCCATTTGTATAACTTCTTTGGAAAAGTATTTAAGTCCTTTGCCCATTTTTTAATTGGGTTGTCTTTTTGTTGTTGAGTAGTAAGAGTTCTTTATATATTTTGGATATTAAATGCTTATCAGAATATGGTTTCCAAATAATTTCTCCCATTCTTCAGGTTATCTTTTTCACTTTCTTGATAATGTCATTTGATGAGCAAAAGTTTTAAATTTTGATGAGGTCCAATTTATCTATTTTTCTTTTTTCCTTGTGCTTTTGGTGTAAAGTTTAGGAATCCAATGCCTAATACAGGTCTTAAAGAGATTCCTCTATGTTTTTTTCTAAGAGTTTTATAGTTTTAGCTCTTATATGTAAGTCTTTGATCCATTTTGAGTTACTTTTGTATGTGGTGTGAAGCAGGAGTCCACTTTCATTCCTTTGCATATGGATATCCAATTTTCTCAGCACCTTTTGTTGAAGAGACTTGAGTGGACTTGGAACCATTGTCAAAAATAAATTGGCCAATGCGAATATTCTCACTGTCCTGATTCTGTGATAATCAGGGTGGGCTAAACATTTGCTATATTAGAAACCATGCATGTGTCCCCAGACCTCGTTTTCCTCCCTAGGTCTGGTTTTTAGAATGCTGGTGATAAACTAAGCCTGATTTATTATATGTCCATCCTGTATGGGAAAAGACTGTAACTCTAGGTATCTCTGATCAACCTTAAGAGATATAGCAGGGGGCTATATCTGGTTGGCGTCCATCTCCCATATGGAGGGACCTGGGTTCGATCCCCGGGACCTCCTGGTAAAAATTTAAAAAATATGTAGAAGGTGCGTGGGCCGCCGGGCCCTGTGCGCGGGCGCACCACCAGTTCCCGCGAGCCACACAGCAAGATGATGACATAGTAGGAGAGTGACACAGGGGAGAGGCAAGATGAGACGCACCGGGAGACCAGCAACTAAGGTTGCGCGGGCAGGATGCCTCTCTCCTACATCAGAGATTCCAAGGATTGAATCCCAGTGAGGACAGGAGGAGAGGGATGAGAGGGGAGGGCAGAAAGTGGACACGGAGTTGCCCAGCGAATGGACACAGAAACAGCAAAAACGGGGGGGGAGGGGGAAGGGGTGTAAAAATGGATAAAAGTAAATAAATAAATAAATCCTTAAAATAGAAAGAAAAAAAATAAAAATAAAGAAGTTGCCTAAAAAAAAAAATAAAAATAAAAATAAAAATAAATTGGCCATATATGTGAGGATTTACTTCTGAACTCTCAATTCTATTCCATTGGTGTATATATCTTTCCTGTGGAAATGCACCAATCTTAACTCTACCATTTAAAAAATAGATATGTTTTTGTAACCCACACCTCTTTCAAGATATAGAACATTTCTATAATTTACTGGGAATCATCTTAATAGTATTTCCCAGCTTAATTTTAATAAGTGGGTGGCAAAACCTTGGTCCCCTCTGGACACAACATGGAAAAACAGATAAAGTCAAAAAAGAAAACAAACCACCATGCCCCATGCTCTCTATGCTCATGTGTTCTAAAGGGGATATTTATATGATTAACTGAGCTGGATGGATTATTAATGAGGTGAAATAGTACTTAAACTGATGAAACATTATGAAGTATATTAAACTTAGCTTTATTTAGTTAGTTTATAATTATTGCCTGGTTGATCAAGCTGAGTTCCATTTTTATACTACAAAGATTTGTTTTCCTTTAATTCCATTATCATTTGAAAAATTCTTCAAGTTTACTAAAAATGAAAGATAAAACCAAGACTAATCTTCAGAGATGAATTGAACCTCCTATACTCTTCTTTAATTTAGTTATATGCAAAGAAAAACACAGTAATTCAGGGGAAAGATATAGATATAGATATGTAAGCAATCACTTAAAGAAGCGTCTTACCTGGTGTGAGATATACTGCTGAAAAGTTTGCAAATATAAAGGATTTAATGCTGAACCACATTTGAAATCCCAAATGATCAGGTAAGAAAACTTTTTCTGGAGGTTTGTCCATTTTACTGATCTTTTCAAAGAACCAGCTCTTTGTTTCATTGATCTTCTCTACGGTTTTTCTGTTTTGAATTTCGTTGATTTCTACTATTATATTATTTCCTGCCCTCTGCTTGCTTTAAGTTTATTTTGCTCAAATTTTTCTAGGTTCTTGAGGTGGGAGCTGACATGATCGGTTTGAGAATTTTCCTCTTTTCTAATATATGCAGTTAGTGCTATAAATTTCCCTCTCAGCACTGCTTTAGTGTGGTCTACATATTTCAATGCATTTAAAAAGAAGATTTATTTATTTATATATTTATTTTCTATCCCTCCTCCCCCCCACCGCCCATTGTTTTGCACACACTGTCTGCTCTCTGTGTCTGTCAGTTGTGTGCTTGTCTTCTTTTTTTTTAGGAGGCATCGGGATCCAAACCCAGGACCTCCCATGTGGTAGGTGGGAACCCAACTGCTTGAGCCACCTCTGCTCCCACTTATTGTGTATCTCATTATGTTTCCTCGTGGTTATTCTTCATTGCATCATCTCATTGCATCATTTCATCCTGTCAGCTCACTGTCTTGCTTGTCTTCTTTAGAAGGCACCAGGAACTGAACCCGGGACCTCCCATGTGGTAAGCAGGAGACCAACTGTGAGCCACATCCATGTCCCTCAATGTATTTTTAAAATTTCCTTTGAGACATCATCTCTAACACATTGATTATTTGGTATTTAGGATTGTGTTGTTTAGTTTTCTTTCTTTTTTTTTTTTTTTTTTTTTTTTTTGGAGATTTTCCTATTATCTTTCTGTTTTTAACTTTTCTTTTGAACACATTGCGGTCAGAGAACACACTTTGCATGATTTCAATTATTTTAAATTGGTTGAGGTTTGCTTTATGGCCCAGGATGTGGTCTATTTTGTTTATGTTCCATGAGCATTTGAAAAGAATGTATATTCTGCTCTTATTGGTTGGAATGTTCTATAAATACGTATTAGATTCTGTTGGTTGATGGTGTTCAATTCATCTATTTCTTTGCTGATTTTTTGCAGAAAACCAGAAAGGAGTGTTGAAGCCTCCAACTTTAATTGTGGATTTGTCTATTTCTCCTTTCAGTTCCATCAGTTTTGCTTCACATAGTTTGAAACTCTGTTGTTTGGTGCATACACATTTAAGATTGCTATGTCTTCTTGGAAGATTGACCCTTTTATCATTATATAATGTCCCTCTCTGTCTTTGGTAATTTTATTTGCTCCAAAGTCTACTTTATCTGAAATTAACATAGCCACTTCTGCTTTTTTCCTTAATGTTTACATGATATATTTTTCCATCCTTTCACGTTCAACATGCCTATATCATTATATTTGAAGTGATTTTCTTGCAGTCAGCAGGTAGTTGGGTCATGTTTTTAAAATCCACTCTGCCAATGTCTTTCTTTTACTTGTTGTATTTAGGTCATTTACATTTAATATAATTATTGATATGTTTGAGAGTAAGTCTCCAATTTTACTTTTTGCTTCCTGTGTTTCCTCTGTTTTTTGTTCTTCTGTTTTCTTTTTCCTGACTTCCTGTGGGGGTATTAGAAAAATTTTTAGAGTTCCATTTTGATATATCTATAATGTTCTTGAGTATATCCCTTTGTTTGCTTGCTCTACATATTACACGGTATAAACATAACTTACCATAGCTTAGTATGTCATCATTTTATCAGTTGAAGTGAAGAATAGAAAACTTACCTCTCTTTATATCGCTTACGGTCTTCCATTTGTAGGTGTCTTAAATATTTCCTCTGCATACATATTTAGAAACACATCAGAGGGTTAAAATTTTTGCTTCAACCATCAAATTTTATTTAGAAAACTCAAGAAGAGAAGGAAAGTCTATTGTATTTACCCATCTTTTTGCTTACCATGTTCTTCTTTCCTAATGTCCCAAGATTTGTTCTTCTATCAATTTCTTTCACTTTAGCCAACTCTCTTTGGCCATTCTTTTAGGGTAGGTCTGAAGGCAAAAATTCGCTTCGCTTTCTACATCTGAGAAGGTCTTGATTTCTTCTTCACGTCTGAAGGATATTTTCACTGGAAATAGGATTCTAAGCTGACAGTTCTTTTCCTTCAGCACTTGAAAAATGTGCTATTTCCGCTTGGCCTCCCTGATTTCTGATGAGAAATCCACTGACTTTCAAATTATTACCCCTCTAAAGGTAAGATGTCATTTTTCTCTGGCTGCTTTCAAGATTTTTTTCTTTGTCTTTAGTTTTAAGAAATTCAACTATGATGTGTCTTGATATGGATTTCTATGGAATTATCCTGTTTGGGGTTTGCTCTGCTTCTTAAATCTTTAGATTTATGTCTTTTGTGAAACTTGGGACGTTTTCAACTATTATTTCTTTGAATACTTTTCCAGCTCCATTTTCTTTCTCCTTTTCTTCTTGGACTTCAATGATATGAATGTTAGATCTTTGGTTATAGACCCACAGGTCCTTGAGACTCTGTTCATGTTTACAGTCTATTTTCCCTCTGTTGTTCAGATTGGGTAATTTCTATTGTTCTATCTTCCAGCTCACTGATTCTTTCTTTATCCTCTCCATTCTGCTTTTGAGCCCATTCATTAAGTTTTCTATATCAGTTTTTGTAGTTTTCCTTTCTAAAATTTTCCATTGATATTTCTTTATATCTTCAACTTTTTTGCTGAGACTTTATATTTCTTTGCTGTGGCTCCATTTTTTCCTTTGTTTCAAGCATGTGCATAATTGCTCATTGAAGCATTTTTTTGAAGTTCACTTTAAATCTTTATCAGGTAACTCTAACAACTCTGTCATCTCAGTGTTGACATCTGTTAATTGAATTGTCTATTTCATTAAGTTTGAGGGCGTCCTGGTTCTTAGTATTATGAGTGATTTTTTTATTGAAACCTGGATATTTTAGGCAATATGTTAGGAGACTCAGGCTCATATTTAAACCTTCTATTTTAGATGGCTTCTTCTTATACCACCCTGGAAGGAGAAGGAGAAGAATTGCCTTGTTACTTCCAGACATGGTAGAAGTCCAGGTTCCCCATTCAGCCTTAGTTGAACATACAAGGAGGGAGAGCCTCATTACTGCCAAGTATGGGTGGAAGTCCAGAAAGTCAGCTTTCTCTGATACCACCGGGAGTATCAGTCAGCAAGGCAATACTTTCTCCCTGAATACTTTGTGGCATTCAGGAACTGACTGTTGGTGATCCTTGGTCCTTGGTTTTTCTGTCACATGGAAATGCACATGGTGGTGTCTTCTCCTTTCTCTTCCAGATTCCATTGACTTTCAGTTTCTAACTGCTTCCAGGGGATTATCTTTCCATGTCCTATTTCCTTTGCTTATAAGGATTTCAACTATATAGGATTAATGCCCATCCTTATTCACTTTGGGCACACCTAACTAATAACATAATCAAAGATCCTATTTATTAATACAAATAGGTTTACACCCACCAGAGCCAGAGGATGGCACCTGAACATGCCTTTTGTGGGTGACATGATACAATTCCCAACAGTGAGTTAAGGTGATTACTCATGATTCTTTTGGTTGTATATAGTAAAAACTCTATTCAAGGTATTGGCATTGTTCTAATTCTTAATTCTTAAGCAGGATACATAGATGATCATCTTATTTATTTGTTTTAAATTGTATATATATATGTGTGTGTGTGTGTGTATTTTTTTCCTAAAATAAAGAGAAAATTCTAAAATCTGAGAGGGAAGGGAGGAGAGATAGAGATGCAGATATAGAGAAATAGAAAGAGAGAGAATAAAAAACATTAAGAATCAAGCCAGCAATGTAAATTGGTACAACTACCTTGGAAAACTGCTTGGAAATATCTACTAAAAGTGAACATGTACTTACTAAATGACCAGCAATTCCATCTCTTAGTATATATGCAACATAAATGGATACACATGTTTGCCAAAAGACATATGTCAGAATGTTCATAGCAGCACTATCCACAATAGCCAAAACCTGCACCAACCCAAATATTCATCTACAGTATGATTAATACAATGTAATACTATACAGCAATGAAAATGAAACAACTAAGAGTAAAAAGTAGTATCATGGAAAAATATCATAAATATAATGTTGAGTGAAAGCCAGACACCAAATAGTTCATACTTTAGTATTTCATGTATATAAATTTAAAACAGGCAAAACTAAACTATGGTATTGGAAGTTGGGATATTTGCTGTACTTGGGCTGGGAGTGATAGAAAAGGATAATTTATGTGGCATCTGAGGTGCTGGCAATGTGTTCCTTCATCAAGCTGCTTGGTGTACTAAATGCTCAGTATATTCACTATGTGAAATTTCATTTAGCTGAACATAAAGGATTTGTGCACTGTTCTGCCTATATATTAAAATTTTACTTTTAAAAGCTTGTTTTAAAAATATGTGCTAAAGGGATTAGGGCTAAAAAGAGGAGTAATAAAAGATTGTGCTTTTCATCCTAATGATTTCTTATTTATTTGATTTGGTATCATATGCATACATTCCTTAGAAAAACAACTAAAATAAAGAAAATTATGCAAATGCACTTTTATTTTTGCTATTTAGCATAAAATTTATTTACAGTGTGACAAAACAATGGGTAGACTACAGAGAAAATTTAGTATTTGACTTTATTAAGATTTGATTATCATTAAAATTACCAAAAAAGAAGAGTAAAAGTTTCAGAAACATCAAGGACATGCATGGATTTGGAATTGCTGCTATGTAAATAAATGCAGGTAAGTGGAAATGAATTTTCCAAAACTGGACAAGATAAAGTTCAATGGACAAATCAATTACAAAAGGGAAATCACTGCTATACCTGAATATGGGATTCTTCTCCATTACATTCTCAAACTCTATATCTGGGGACATGAGGGAACAAATTACATCATGATCAGATCCCTAATCAAATCCAAAGCTATTCTGGAAGGTGGCGTTTTCCTCAATTTCTTTGCCAATGTCCGGGGGAGGGAGGTAGGGGATGATCGGTTTCAGAAATTTGAACTCCTTTGTCCTGGAGCCTCCTGCCATACACACCTCGTATTGGTAGCTCTGGGACAGGGTCCCGGTGCCGCTCACGTCCACCAAGTG
>JAKSZT010043488.1:0-11122 GCA_026826555.1 Tolypeutes matacus | reverse complement strand
TGAAGGTGGGCGCGTTGTCGTTGACGTCGGAGACTAGCACAGTTATGTTGTGCTCGGTTTTCAGCCTGGGGGTACCCAAGTCAGTAACGGTGATGGTGACGTTGTACTCGGATCTGCTTTCTCTGTCCAGTGGCCTTTCTGTCACTAGGGTGTAGAAATTCTTGAATGTGGGTTTCAGGAGGAAGGGGAGATCGTTCTGGATGGAGCAAAGCATCCTACCGTTGTCCCCGGAGTCTGGATCTGAAACACTGAAAACAGCAACTACAGTCTCTGGGGAGTTTTCTGGGGTAAGGCTGGTGAGTGTGGTCATGGTCAGTTCCGGGACGTTGTCGTTCACATCCAACACTTCTACAGCTACGGTGCATTTTCCGGAAAGGCCTCCACCGTCTGTGGCTACAATTTCCACGTTATAATACCGAGTTGCCTCAAAATCCAATGTCCTTTTTAGACGAATTTCTCCTGTAATTTCGTCTATTACAAAGGGTTGAGTAAGGTCATTGCCTTGGAAGAGTGCATAGGCTACACTCCCATAAATTCCTGCATCTACATCTCGGGCGGAAACAACAACTGAGGAGTTGGGGGGACTGTTCTCGAGGACCTGCACCTCATAGAGAGACTGTAAAAACTCAGGGGCGTTGTCGTTATTGTCCAAGACGACAATGCGGACCGTGGTGGTTCCGGACCTGGGCGGAGCCCCGCCATCCAGCGCGGTAAGTGTTAAAGTGAGTTCAGGTTGCTCCTCGCGATCCAGCGCTTTATCCAGCACCAGCTCCGGGTATTTTCTGCCGTCTCCGCGATTATGAGTGAGAACATGAAAGTGGGAGTTGGGGCGGATGGTGTAGCTCTGAACAGTATTGCTACCTATGTCAAAGTCCTGAGCTAGTTTCAAAGGAAACACACTCCCTGGCTGGGTGCTCTCTGGGATTTTTAGAAGCATTTCACTCTCTAGGAACTCTGGGGAGTGGTCATTTATATCTGTGAGCTGCAGATCGGCTTGAAAAAACTGCACCGGGTTTTCCAGTAATAGTTGGAAATGCAGTACACAGGGTTCTGTTGCCCCGCACAGCACCTCCCGGTCTAGTTTTTCATATAGAAGCAAATTCCCGGTCTTTACATCTAGCTGCAAGAGCTGTTTGTTTCCTTTGTAATGGATTCGCGCGCCCCGAGTGGCCAGTTCCCCCACCCTGAGCCGCAGGTCTTTTGCCAGGTTGGCCACAAAGGAGCCACTTTCTGTTTCTTCTGGCATGGAATACCTAATTGACTCAGAGCCAGCCTCCCACAAAATCAACAGTAGAGCAAGAAAGACCACTTGCCTTTTCTGTAGCGTTTTTGCCAGTGCGCTCTCCATTGTTCAGTCCTGGTCCAGAATGCGGTTTCTTCAATTAGGTATCCGATCGGCCCAGAGCATTTGGTTAACTAATCTCGAATTAGAACCTTCTGACTCTGACTTGCACTGGAACGATGCCCTGTCTGATGATCTTTGTTCCAAGATCTTACCTAAAATGTTTCCTCCTTTTAGTGAACATTTAGAGCTCATTCCCGGCTTAATGGCGTCCCGGGTATCCGCAGAGCCCAGTATTCACACTCTTAACCTGCAGCGCCACCAGGCGTCTATATTTACTATTTCATATAGTATTTATACTTCATTGATATCCTTGGTGTGTATCAAAATCCTTTTAAGTCATAGAAAGCTCCCGTATAACTTCAGTTCTTAGTTACTGGAAATTCTAAATAAACATTTTCTGAGTGTATTTTCAGTGAAGGAATACTTGCGAACAAACCAAAATGATACAGTAGTATTCCCCATAAAAGCACCTTTTGAGTACATGAAGAAACTTTCTTCTGTGGGTTTCTTATTTGATTATATTCAGGAAATAAGCTATAACTGATGTCAACAAAACTTTAAAATTATAAAAATTATTTGAGAGTATAATATACATCCAGCAAAGGTCACAAATCATAGCTATACAATTCAATGAATTCTCACAAAATGAACACACTTGTATATGTAGAATCCAAATTAAAAATAAAATATTACCAAATCACAAGAAGCCCTCTCCTGTCATATGCTATCCATTACCTCTCCTCTCCCCCAAAGGTAAGCACTATCCTGACTTCTATAATCATAGTGATTTTTTTTTTTTTTGCTTTCCCCCTCCCCTAACTTTTATAAATGGAGTTATTACTTTTTTGTGTCTGCCTTCTTTGACTCAACATTATATTTGTAAAATTCCTCTGATGCATGTTGTTCTAACTCATTCTATTCTCATTGCATTATATTATTCTATTGTATGAATATACCATGGTTTGCATATCCTTTCTCCAGTTCATGGACACTGGGGTTTTTCCAGTTGGGGCTATTATAAGTAGCACTGCTATTTACATTCTTGTACATGTCTTTTGTTGACCATATGTATGCATTTATGTTGAATATATTCCTAGATATGGGATTGCTTTGAATGTATGCACATATATTTAACTTTAAACAATTTTCAAAAGTAGTTGTACCAATACCAGCAAAGCATGAGAGTTCCAGTTGCTTCACATCCTTAACAACATTTAGTATTCTCTTTTTCATTTTAGCCATTCTGTGGTTATGTAGTGGTATCAAATTGGTAACTTTAATTAGCATTTCCCTGATGATTAATGAAATTAAGCACATTTTTACATGTTTATTGGCCACTAGGACACACTCTTATGAAACACTTGTTTAGGTCTCTTGAACATTTTTTTATTTGGGGCATCTGCCATTTAGCTTATTGAGTTGTAGAAGTTCTTTATATATTCTTATATTAAAGTCCTTTTTCAGATGTATGTATTGCAAATATTTTATCTCACTCTATGGCTTGCATTCTAACTCTCTTATGGTGTCAATTGGTGGACAAAACTTCTTAATCTTAATTCATTCTAATTTGACAATATTTTTCATTTATTGTTAGCAATTTTTGTGTTCTTTTTAAACCTCTGCACACTCTAAGGTCATGAAGATATTTTTGTATGATGTACTTCGAAAGATTCACTACTTTGCCTTTTCACATATAGAGCTATAATCTACCTGAATTAATTTTTTCATATGAATGAAATTAAGGTCAAAATTTTTTTCATATAAATATCCAAATGATCTAGCAGCATATATTGGATAGGATGTGTTCCCCATTACTTCTGCCGTGTCATCTTTGTCATAAATCAGGTGACTGTATATCTGTAGGTCTGTTTAAGACTCTTATTATTCCATTTTTTCTTTGTCCAGCCTGCAATATCATACTGTCTTAATTACTATTGCTTTATAATAGGTTTTGTTATCTAATAGGTAAGTTTTCCAGCTTTATTACTTTTCTTCATGATTGCTTTAGTTGTTACTGTCCCTTTGCTTTTCCATATAAACTTCAGAGATTCAGCCTGTCAATTTTCACACACACACAAAAAAACCCTGCTGAAATCTTGTTTAGGATTTTATTGCATCTGTAGATCAAGTTTGGGAGAATTGTCATATTCCTAATATTGAGTTTTCCAATGAGTGAACATTATATATCCCTATATTTATTTAGAACTTCTTTAATTTTTCTCACTAATATTTTATAGCTTTCAGTGTAGAGGCCTTACAACCATTCTATTAGATTCATTCCTAGGTGTTCGATATTTTGGAAGCTATTGTAAATGATATTTTAAATTTTTCATTGTCTATTGTTGTTATATAGAGATACAATTTATATTTGTATGTTGATTTTCTCTGATACATATTTCTTATCTATTTTATTTATATCTGTATATATTATTTTATTCTTTCTTTGCATTTGATTTGCTGTCCTGTATCTATCTTCTTGAGATTAAAGCTTTAATTATTGACTTTCAGTCTTTCTTCTTTTATAATATGTGCATGCAAGCACTGATTATCAGATCTTGATTTTTACCCAGTACAAAATACTTTTGAATGTTCTATTGTGATTTCTTCTTTGACTTATGGGTTACATAATTTAATTTTGAAATATTTGGGGGACTTATTCTTATATTTTTATTTCTGGCTTAATGCCGCTGGTCAGAGTTCATACTCTGAGTCATTTCTTTTTCGAGGCTTGCTTTATGACCTAGAATATGGAAATTTTTTATATATTCGATATGCCCATAAAAAGAATGAGTATTCTTCAGTGTGCTATGTATATCAATTTATTCAAATATGATATCTCCGTTGTTCACTTATTCTATATTCTTATTGTGTTTTTTTTTTTTTCTTGTCTGCTTATTCTATCAGGTATTAAGAGAGTTGTATTAAGTCTCCCACTATAATTGTTGATTTGTCTATTTCTCCTTTGTGTTCTGTCGATTTAACTTTATATATTTTAAAAGCAGTTTTGAGATATATTTGAGATATATTTCAGATATATTCACAAACCATACACTAGTGAGAAAGATAGGGAGAATATAGCTGAGTTTTTCTTAAATCCAATCTGATAATTTGGTTTTTTAATTGGATTATTTAGTCCAATTACACTTAATGTAATATCTAATGTCTTTTTATTTTTATTGACCATTTGTCCCTCATGTTTCATGTTTATTTTCTCATTCCTTTATCTTTTGTATTATTCAAAATTTATTTCCCATTTTCACTTTAATTAGTTTTTTAGTTATTCTTTTAGTGGTGTTTTAAATATTATAGAATACATCTTTCACTTACAAGAGTCTAATACAAATTATTAATTTTACTACTTCCATGATAATGCTTAGAACCTTAGAACTCTTTAACTCCATTTACCCCTTCTGTCTTTTGCATTATTGTTATGAATTAAAAATTACAAATATTTCATATCCTTCAAGAAACTATAACAGCTTTACCTAATCAATATTCAGACAATATTCAATTATATTTACCCGTATATTTACCTTTCCTGTTGCCCTTCCTTCCTTCCCGCCCTCCTGTTTTGGGCTGTTTTCCAGGTGTGACTGCAATTATTTCTCTCAGATTTTTGTTTATCTGAAAACTTCATTTGCTGCAAATAGACTTCTAGTTTGGTGGTTATTTTCTTTCAGGACTTCAAAGACATCATTCCTCTGTCTTCTGGTTTCATGATTTATGTTGAGAAGTCACCTTTCCATTTTGTTGTTGCTCCTTTAAAGGTAATGTGTCATTTTATGTGGTTGTTTTTTAAGCTTTTCTCTTCGACTTTGATCTTCAGCATTCTTCCTATGATATACTAAGATGTCCTTTGTTTTTGTTTTGTTTTCTTTGTTTACCATATGGTAGACGGACTCCGAACCTCTTGAGCCACATCCGTTTCCCCCTCCCCTTTTTTTTTTTTTAAAGATTTTATTTATTTATTCATTTATCCCCCCCTTGCTGCTTGTGCTCCCTGCGTCAGCTAACCACGCCGTGCAGGCGGGCTTGCCTTCACCAGGAGGCCCCAGGAACGGAACCCGGGGCCTCCCATATGGTAAACGGGAGCCCTACTGATTGAGCCACAGCCGCTTCCCTCCCCTTTGTTTTTAATTTATCCTTAATGGGTTTTACTGAGCTTCTTTAGCAGTTAAGATTTTTCATCAATTTTGGAAAATTCTTATTTATTGTGTCTTCAAATATTGCTTATTCCACATTCTTATTCTCTCTTCTTTACAGGATTCCAATCACATGTATGTTAAAGTTTTTTTTTATTATGTCTCACATGTTGCTAATGCTCTTTTGGACTTTTCATTTTTTTCTGTGTGCTTCTATTTGGATATTTTATTTTGACCTGTCTTGTATTCACTAATCCTGTATTCTTTTATGTCTACTCTACCATCCCATATCTAAATAGTTTTAAATTTCAGATACTGTATTTTTCAATTTTAGAATTAATGAAAAATTTAAAATTTCAATTCTCTGGTGAAATTTTCTACCTTTTTAATCTGTTTTTTTTCCCCTTATCTTTCCTTATTTTTAAAAACATATTAGTCAAACTTATTTTAGCATCTTTGTCAGTTAATGATAGTACTTGATCGTCTGTGTAGTGTTTGTATTGTCTGCTTTTTTAAAAACACTATTTCAACTTCAAAAAATTAAATAACAGACAAAAGGCAGCTTAACAAATTATGAAGCATTACTTTAAAAATCTTGTCCAGGAACATTTATCATATTAAATCTTAAAAACAGGGAAACGGATGTGGCTCAAGAAGTTCGGCGTCCGTCTACCATATGGAGACCGGGGTTCGATCCCCGGGACCTCCCGGTAAAAAAAAAAAAAAAAAAAAAAAATCTTAAAAACAAACTCAATTACTTCTTTAGTGTTCCAAAAGATGAATAAATGAACACAGAAAATTAAATGACAACCAAGGTCTCCTTGTTAACAACAACAACAAAAAAAAAATTTTAAGCATTATCATATTCGCATCTCATAAAACTAAATCCCATATTCTTTTTTCACCTTTAGCATTGATATAGTACCTTCTTTGCTTTTGCTACAAAAATATTACAATATTTTTGTTAATTATAGTCTATAAGTTACATTAGTTGTGTATCTCCCATGTATCACCATATTTTAACACCTTGTAATAGAGGAACATTCTTGTATTTGTATCATAATCCTCATCTACCACCGAAATGGGTTGTCAATTTTTTTCTCCAGGTTTTATTCATGTCATCCAGGTTTTTTTGTGTATATATTTTCCTAGAAATGTGTTTATTGAATGCTGAATATTTGTGTAAAAACTGTCCAGGACCCAGATGATACTATCTTCCTCCAATATTTTGAGTTCATCTTTTCCTCTGCTAGCTTGATAAAGTAGTGTCTAATAATGTCATCTTAATCCAAACAGGCACCATGATTACTCAAAGTTCTTTACCGTCTTGAGAAGCCCTTGGAATTTTCAGTTGAGAACTTGTGTCTTCTCCACAGTCTCTTCCCGTGACAGATCCCAAATTCTAATCATTCTGCTCTTCAGAAATGTTCCACTTAAGTTTTCAGTCTTCTTCTCTGGGCTGCTCTCTAGTTGACAAGTGTCCTGAGGGGGAAAGCTGGCATGAGCTTGACTTCTTCAGTCTGTCAAAGGCCACTGAAATTATTCATCTATACAGGAGCCTTTTGGCTATTCTCAGACTTAGCAAATTTCCTCAGAGTAAAACTGACTGTACAAGCTCATATTTCCAAGGCCTTTCCTTTTGAGGAATCTTAGCCCCTTTGGCTCTTATAATATCATCTTCTTTCTAGTATTTCAAACAGATAATTTCTGAATTTTAATCAGCTCATGCTATGAGATTTCTGACTGAATTTTTTTTTTTTTTTTTTTTTTTTTTAAGCACCGGGGCCAGGATTGAACTCAGGATCTCGTAAGGGGAAGCCAGTGCTCAACCACCGAGCCACATCGGTTCCCCTGAGTTGGATTTTTCATTTGTTTGCTTGTTGATTGTTTTTGTTTGTAGGAGGCACTGGAAACTGAACTCGGGACCTGTCATGTGGAAAGAAGGCACTCAACCGCTTGAGCCACATCTGCTCCCCTGAATCAGCTTTTATATAGTTGTTTTCTGCTGCTAGATAATCCAACTATCCCGGAAGCAGAATTCATCAAATACCTGCATAACTTTTAACCTCAGACTACTTAAAATCTATATTTTGTAACTTTTGATAGTAAAGAGGCTGTCTTAAAAGAACTGTGGGGGGAAGCGGCTGTGGCTCAATCAGTAGGGCTCCCATTTACCATATGGGAGGCCCTGGGTTCGGTTCCCAGGGCCTCCTGGTGAAGGCAAGCCCGCCCGCATGGCGTGGTTAGCTGACCCAGTGAGCACAAGCAGCAAGGGGGGGATAAATGAATAAATAAATAAAATCTTCAAAAAATAAAAAATAAAAAAATAAAAGAACTGTGGGCTACATTGCCTTCAGTAGAATTTCTGTCCCACAAACAGCATGTTTTAAGCTCACTATAACACTGTGCCTAAAAATAACCACAAAAAGAATTGTAAAATATGCATATATAATGAAACATTTGAGAAAATAAGATTGAAATGGGTGTCATTATCAAGATATTTGGCTTCCATTCTCTGTTTTGTTTTGCAATAATAGAACTGGCTAGTTTTCATAAGGTATGCATTTAGATAATATTCACTACTAAATTCTAATAATTGGATTTTGAATATTAATTGATTTCAAAATGTGGATCTATTCTACATCAAAGTCTGTTGATGACCTCTAGCTGGTAGGGGATGATTCGTATTTTATGAGTACACATAGGTATGAGGTGGATTCTAGGTGCTTATTTGGTCAGTCTCATGTGGGTGATTATTCAAACTGGACTTTCCTGACATAAACGAAATAAATGAACTTGGGTTTTCATGATGATAAAATAGATTGATGACAACTTAAATCAAATTTCTTACTTCTCATCACACATAAAAGACATTTAATTTAAATAGCTAATGATAAGTGGAGAAAATAAAGATGACCACTATATTTATATCTTATATGTTTGTTTGTGTTTAATTTGGGTCCCACTTTTATATTTCCAGAATGAAACTTAACAATCAATAATTCTTCTTTTTATTTCATTATATCTTTAGGAAAAAGAGTAATTCAGGGGAAAATGTGAGTACTTAAACTTCAGTAGAATGATATTTGGAATTTAAAAAAATATATTTTAGATCAGGGTTTCTTAATCTCTTTTGTTCCACGGACCCCTTTGCCAGTCAGGTAAAAAACCACGGACCCCTTACTAAGTCCACACTATACTGTGTATTATTTAATAAATATATCACACTCACACCAACATGTCCCCACGAGAATATATTTTTTGAATTTTCAATTCAAGCTCATGGGCCCCTTGAAACCTTTCCACAGACCCTTTGGGGATCGATGGACCCCTGGTTAAGAACACCTGTTTTAGATTATAAAACAAGCTCTTCAATTGCTCAAAATGTGCCAAATTCCAACTAAGTGCATTTAAATTTATATCATATAAATGTAACTGTTGGCAGCCCAGGGAATGGAGAGGGCCTGCATCTGCAGGCAGGATCATCCCACCCACCATAACCATGGGATATAAGCCCTCTCTCACTTGGAGGTGGAGTGGACATCACCATCTCAGTCCCCTCAGCATTAGGGGAAGAACTATGGACTAGAGTGGACTTGATGGTAATCTGTTGTACACATATGGTGGTGATTCTAGCAATGGAAGAAATTATAACAATGAGGTGGAGCCAGTGGCCACTTGACACTTTTGGGGCAGGGAGGGGACGAGCAGTTGAAATATAGGGGCTTCTTTGGGATTTGGGATTTGAGTACTGTTGTGGCAACGGATGTAGGCCATTTTAAATCAGCACACACCACTCAGAACTGTGTGGGAGAGAGTGTGGTCTACGATGTGAACTGTGGTCTGTGGTTGATGGCAAGGCTCCAGGATGTGTAAGTCTATTGAGGGTGGTGGGCCACACTTGTGGGAGATGTTTGTGTGGGATGTGGTGGGAGGTGTGGGAGGTGGTCAACATGGGAATCCCAGTGGGTTCTGTGTAATATTTTAGGTAATCTAAGTACCTCTTAAAATATATTTATATATATATATAAATAACATTTTTGTAAGCAAATGCACATATATGCATATATATTTATATATCATTTTACAAATATTGGTATGTATTGTGAAAATTTTGATTTTTACCCACAATAAAAAATAAATTAATTAAAAAAATAAAAATAAAAAATAAATGAAACTGTTGGAAATCACATGATCAGCTTACTTGACTCACTGAACACAACACAAAATGATTATAATGCAGATAAATTCATTACTAGTCTTATTTATTCAGGGACAAATTAATACTTATTTCATACAAATGCAACTTGAGCATGATTGAAAAAAAGTAACTTTATACAAAGTGCTTGAAGTCTACATTGAAGAACAAAACAGAAGATAACTTGAACATCAAAAAGAAATCATGATTTTGTTGATAAAGATTGTCCATGTCTGCAAATAAACTTAAAGTGAAACATCTGATATAACCCAATAATCAGATCTAAACAGAATAGCCAAGACTCAGAAGAAATTCTCTGAATCTTTTGAAAGGTGAGAAAAGCTGCAGGGAAACAAAGAGAAGTACATACATTAATCTACATGTGAACTTCTATATATACGGCAAAATGAAGAGCAAGGAGATGTATGATGCCCTTGAATTCTCTGAAAGATTTAATGTTTATTTAAGGAGCTGAGATTTTTTTTAAAGGGGTTATATCAAGCAGCAACTTAGTTTTATTCAGTGAAGGAGATGCCAAATTATATGAACTTTTCTTTTTATTATTTAGAAATGATAATTTAAAAAATTTTAGTAGTAGTGAGTGTTTATGAAGCACTTAAAATGTGCAACATAGGTAGCAATAAGTAGCAACCAAATAAGTAGGATAACCTTTAGCATATATGATGCTCATAATGGGAGAATGGTCACAATTTTAATGTATTAATATTTCAGTGGAGTGCATGTTTTTATAAAATTTGGAAAAATAAGTATGCAAAATTTTATGCTCATGCTAATCAGGTAGTTTAGTCATGAACAGTTGTCAGGAAAGGCCTAGGTAGCTATAAAGTTTCAACACTCTGGCCTTGCAAAGATAAAGTTATGTGGCAAAGACAACAAAAATGTATAGAAATTTAAGATTATGTAAAAAGCCTTTAAAATTTCATTAATAAAGCATATTAATTTTTCATTAAAATAAAATTTCTCGTTGTGCTTGATTAATTTAGAATTATGGAAAGATTAATCACCAAGACAATGTCAAATATGCCAAAAATACACATGCAATAGGTAGTATAGCTAAAATCCTAAGTGCAATTAATACCAATAAAAAGGCAGAAAATTTAGTACTAAGAGGGACATGCATAGGTTTGGAATGGTGGTATGATATTTAGGTAGCAAAACAATTTCTTAAAAGAAAAACACTGCAATGCGAATTAATTTTGCCAAAATTAAAATGAGAGGTTCACTGGACCAAATATAATGCTTAACTGAATACAAAGCTATTCCTGCCCTTGGGGTTTTCTTTCACTTCTCTCCCAGGGTCCTGAACCAAGAGGTTGGGGAATATTGGCTTCAGGAATTTGAACTCACCAGTTCTAGAGTCTCCCGTCATACACACGTCATACTGGTAGCTCTGGGACAGGGTCCCGGTGCCGCTCA
>JAKSZT010043487.1:0-21710 GCA_026826555.1 Tolypeutes matacus | reverse complement strand
TGGGCGCGTTGTCGTTGACGTCGGAGACCAGCACTGTTATGTTGTGCTGGGTTTTCAGCCTCGGCGTACCCAAGTCAGTGACGGTGATTGGGATGTTGTACTTGGCTCTTTTCTCTCTGTCCAGAGGGTGCTCTGTTACCAGGGTATAGAAATTCTTAAAGGTCGGTTTTAGAATGAATGGCAGATTATCTGGAATAGAGCAAATCATCTTTCCATTCTCTCCGGAATCTCTGTCTCGAATTCTGAAGATAGAGACGACGGTCTCTGGAGCATTTTCTGGGATGGAGCCGGTGAGTGAAGAAATGGTCAGTTCCGGGGCGTTGTCGTTCACATCCATCACCTCTATGACTACAGTGCCTTTCCCAGATAGGCCCCCTCCATCTGTAGCCTCAATTTCCACATGGTAAGTTTTAATTTTCTCAAAATCCAATTTCTTTGCCAGTCGGATTTCTCCTGTGACTTCATTTATTGAGAAAGTTTGTTTAATTTCATCTGATGCTTGGTACAAACCATAAGAAACACTCCCGAAGTTACCAGCATCTACATCCCTAGCCAAGACGCTAACTATTGGGGATCCTAAGGGGCTGTTTTCCAGGACCTGTACCTCATATGGCGAGTGCACAAATTCAGGAGCATTATCATTGACGTCCATGATCAGGATTCGGATCCTGAGGGTCCCAGACCGAGGTGGAGACCCACCATCCAGCGCCATGAGGTTTAAGGTGAACTCATGCTGTTCTTCTCGATCCAGCGGTTTGTCCTGCACCAAATCTGGGTATTTCTTGCCCTCACTATTATTTCGCGTGAGAACGTGAAAATGAGAATCAGGGCTGACTGTGTATTTTTGAAGACCATTGCTGCCCACATCCAAATCCTGAGCTAATTTCAACGGAAATAGAGTTCCTGGCTGGCTGTTTTCCGGTATTTTCAAGAGCATTTCCTTATCAGGGAATAGTGGAGAGTGGTCATTTATGTCCTGGATCAATAATTCTCCTTGAAAAAATTGCACCGGTCTTTCCAGGAACACTTGGAAATGCAATACACACGGTTCAATAGGGCCACATAGCTCTTCCCGATCTAGTTTCTCTCTCAGAAGCAAATCTCCACTCTGACCGTCCAGCTGCAGGCGCTGCTTGTCATCATCAGAGACCACCCTGGCCGATCGGGCGGCCAACTCCCCAGTTCCCAAGCCCAGGTCCCTGGTCAGATGGGCTATAAAGGAGCCGCTTTCTATTTCTTCCAGCACTGAATAACGAATAGGCTCGGAGCAAGCCAGAGACAAGATCACCATCAAAATAAAGGCCATCACTTGCCTGCTTCGTTGAATTCTCTCTTGGATCTTCACGTTGGAGTCCGGGTGCTTAAAATCCCGTTCAGCAACCAAAAAAGTCTTGGAACCTTCAATCCTGATATCTTTCTTGCTTGGAGGAATTGTAACAAAGTTGCTTTTCACCTTGATTTCACTTAGTATATTGCCGCCCCAAATCCGTTGGTAACCCTGTATTGCTTGCGAAGCTTCTTCCGTACGCTTTTGATTCCGTCTCTCAGCACAAAGGAATCTGCAAGCTTTTTAGGGCTCTTTATTCACAATCTTAGCCTACAGCGCCACCCTGCGTCTTAATTGAGAAGTTAATATTTCCAAGTCAAAGCACGTTTAGAAGTGTCCAAGTGAAAGCCATTTCTAAAGTGGGTAGAGCTTTTACAAACTTTGTTATTAAATTAAATATGCGTGATTTATAAGGTTTCCCATTAAATTGCATTGACGAGAATCATTGTGAGGACAAAGCAAAAGGATATCTCAATCTTTCCACACCTCAGTCTCTCCACACCCACTAGTGGAACTTCAAAGAATTGTATTTCCCCTTTGTTCAATCTAACCAGGGAAGATAAGCTCCTATAAAATTTCAATTCAATTTATAATATGCCGTGTTTTATTTTCTTAAGTATGTGAGTACTTTATGATGATGCAAAAGTTTGTCAAGTGTTCTGTACCACATAGGTCTAAAGGGAAACTTTTTTTTTTTGGGGGGGGGCATAGGTTTTATTTCCTGAAATAGCAAGGCAGTTAAAGAGGCATCTTGCTTTGTTATAAATCATTTTACAATGTGAACCCACATTCAATTTAGAATTAAGGCAAATAGTACTAGAATCACAGATTCTTAGAAATGGAGGGGAAATGCAAGTGGTTTTACAGATAAAGAAACCGAAGCTCAGAGGGTTGTAGGCCTTGATTATTCTATTTAGCTATTACCAGGATAATATCAAAACAAAATCATGTGATTAAAAGTCATGTGATTTTTGTTAACAAAAAGGATTTAAGCTTCGGCTTATTTAATTAGGTAGATATAATTTATATTTTATGAGTTTGCCTATCACTATAGTTACTATAGTCATCCTTTATGTCCCAGTTATATTCCTTGACCAGCTGATTCTGAGGAAAACAAGAAGTACAGATTTAAAACACCACTCATATATGATGAGGGTGAGATACTAATTTATTAAATGGATTCCAGCACAGTCTGTAGTTATTGAGTTTGCCCAGATACAGTGAGGAGGAATGGGTACCACTAAGAAACAGTTAACTAATTTCTTGGTTACAATTAGGATATTGAATGTATCTTGGAACATATAGATTTCTTCCCCTCAAATATCTTCTTCTTCTTCTTTTTTTTTTTTTTAAAGATTTTATTTATTTATTCATTTATCCCCCCGTTGCTGCTTGTGCTCTCTGGGTCAGCTAACCACGCCGTGAGGGCGGGCTTGCCTTCACCAGGAGGCCCCGGGAACCAAACCCAGGGCCTCCCATATGGTAAACGGGAGCCCTACTGATTGAGCCACAGCCGCTTCCCTCAAATATCTTCTTTAACCCTCAACTGACATTCATAAATGTAGCTGCCTTTTTAGTCTAAACTACACAGATAAAATGAAGTGAGCACTCCAATGCATTAACATTCTTTATAATAAAAGCAAATAATTCGTACTGATGAATAATTTTTAAAGCATGTCAATAATCTCCAATTTTTATAGTGATGAAAAGGATTAGCACAAATTATTTTCTGAAAGAAGCCTGGATTACAGCAGTCACTCAATAAATATCAGTTGAATAAGTGAATAAATTAATCCATTCAAATGATTATGCTTCTACATATATAAGCATATTATCAGATCACACGCTCAGCCATGAATATGTCTGAAAATGAATACAGAATTCTGAGATATGAAAATATAATGCATGCTAAGACCATTCAATTAATTTACTTTGATTCTATTCCTATTAATCCCTGTAAGGTATATGGCAATGGCAGTAATAATAATACACCTTAAATGTTTCCTTTGTATTTAAGGTAAGTCAGAGGATATGTTCACAATATGCATCCACATTAAGTGAAATGAAATATAAATAGTAAAGAATGCAATATGGAATATTATTTTAGACTTAAATGGAAAACAAACCTCTTGGGCAAAATAAGGAGTAAATTGTTCATAATCTAATAGCCATAATCTTTTTTTGTTTCTGGAGGGTGAAGACTAATGTCCCTTCTTTCATTTCTGATTTTAGTAATTAGTAATCTCTCATTTTTCCTTGGTTAGTCTAGCTAAGGTTTTGTCAGTTTTGTTGCTTTTTGCAAAGAAACAAATTCTCGTTTAGTATCTTTTCCCTATTCTCTATTTCATTTACTTCCACTCTGATCTTTATTAGTTTTTTCATTCTGCTTGCTTTGGGTTTAGTTTGTTCTTCTTTTTTCCTATTTTCTTAATGTGAAATTTTAGGTTTTCATTTGAGATCTTTCTTCCTTTATAATATAGCTATGAATTTCCTTCTATATGATTTAAAAGGTATATCATTTTCTATCCTTTTATTTTCAAATTATTTTTGTCTTTAAGTCTTAAGTGAATCTCTTGCAGAGACAACATATAGTTGGACTAGTCTTAAAAATCTCCTTCTGCCAATCTATGTCTTTTAATTGGAATGGATAATGCATTTACATTTAACTTAGTTATTGAATTTATTCTGCCATTTTGCTATTTGATTTTTATATCTCTTATAGGGTATTATTTTTGTTCTTCTATTTCTCTATTACTTTATTCACTTTTTGTTGAGTACCATTTTTATTCCCTTGTCATTTATTTTACTCTTTTTTGTTATTTTCTTATTGGTTGCCCTAGGAATTATAATTAACATCTTAATTTATAACAATCTAGTTTGGGTGAATAAAAACTTAATTTCCATAGTATATAAAAACTTTGTATACAGCCCCCATTCCCTTTCCCCATTTTTTAGCTGGTATGCTAAAAAATGGCATCTTCATACATTGCATTCCCATCAACATGAAGTTTAATTATTGTTTTATGTAGTTGTCTTTTAAATCAGATAGGGAAAAAAAGTTACAAACAAAGATACATTTATACCAGGGGTTCTTTTTTTTTTTTTTTTTAAAGATTTTATTTATTTATTCATTTATCCCCCCCTTGCTGCCCGTGCTCGCCGGGTCAGCCAACCACGCCATGCGGGCGGGCTTGCCTTCACCAGGAGGCCCCGGGAACCGAACCCGGGGCTTCCCACATGGCAAACAGGAGCCCCACTGATTGAGCCACAGCCGCTTCCCTATATCAGGGGTTCTTAACTGGGGTTCCACAGACCCCTAAGGGGCCCGTGGAAAGATTTCAGGGGGACTGTGAGCTTGAACTGAAAAAAAAAATCAACTTATTATCTTTATTTTCTCTGACCACTAACTGAAATGTAGCATCTCCTTCACTTATGAATGTATGCAATATATTACAGCAGTATTCATTTTTTATCACATTACAGTTGTTGCATTATCTTGAAAAATCGCTTACACTCATGCATACCTCAAAATTATGGTGGTTGTTAGACCTGATGCTAGTTGAGTGTCATAAATCTGTCTGCCGCTATATTCTGGGAAGAGGTCCATGGTGTTCACCCGAGACTGGCAAAGTGCACCATGAACAAAAAAAGGTTAAGAATCCCTGATTTATACTGTCTTTTACAAACAAAGTAGTTGCCTTTACTGGTACTCTTTAAGTGGATTTGAGTTACTGTCTAGTGTCCTTTCATTTCAGATCAAAGGACTGCTTTAGGATTTCTTGTAGGGCAGGTTTGCTAACAACAGATAGATTTTTTTCAGGTTTTACTTATCTAGGAATGTCTTATTTTCACTTTCATTTTTGAAAGATAGTTTTGTTAAATATAGACTTCTTGGTTGGTAGTCTTTTTATTTCAGTACTTTGAAAATGTCATCCTACCACCTTTGGACCTCTATGATTTCTGATAAGAAATCAGATGTTCATCTAATTGAGGATCCCTTGTATGTGATGAGTTGCTTCTCTCTTCCTGCTTTCAAGATTCTTTCTTTCCCTTTGACTTTTGACAGTTTGATCATGGTGGAGCAATGCATAGATCTCTTTGAGTTTATTCTAGTTAGAGTTCATTGAGCTGCTTGGATATGCAGATTAATGTTTTTCAAGAAATTTGGGAAGTTTTCAATCATTATTTCTTCTACTATTCTTTCTGCCCCTTTCTCTCTCTCCTCCCCTACTAGGACTCCTATGATGTGTCTGTTAGTGTGCTTGATGGTGTCCCACAGGTCTTTGAGGCTCTGTTCATTTCTCTTCAATTTTTAAAATTTCTCCTCATTCTTTTGTATTTCTGTTCTTCATATTGGATAATCTCAATGGATCTATCTTCTTTATTCTGCTGGCTCAGATATGCTATTGGGCTCCTCTAATAAATTTTTTCATTTCAGTTATTGTACTTTTCAACTCCAGTATTTCTAATTTTTAAAATAATTCCACCTCTACATTGATATTCTCTATTTGGTGAGACATAGTTCTCATACTTTTCTTTAGTTTTTGGACATAGTTTTCTTTTTCCATATTTGGACATATTTAAAATAGCTGATTTAAAGTCTTTGTCTAGTAAGCCCAATGGCTGGGCTTTTACAGGGACAGTTTCTATTGATTGCTTTTTTCCTTGTATGCACCATACTTTCTTGTTTCTTTGTATGTCTTTTGTTGTTGAAAAGCATACATTTTAAATAATATAATGTGGAAACTCTGGAAATCAGATATTTTTCCCTATTCAGGGTTTGCTGTTTTTTGTTGCTTGTTGTTGTTTGTTTTGTGACTTTTCTGAACTAATTCTGTGAAGTCCATGTTCTGTAATGTGTGACCACTGAATTCTCTGCTCAGTTAGCTTAGCGGTAAGTTAATGATTGGACAGAGATGTCCTTACTTGCCTGGAACCAATAGCTATCTCAGTCTTTGCCAAGAGTCTCTATGTGCATGTTGTGGTACACTTTCAATACTCAGCTAGACAGTTGGCAACTCTGCCTTAGTCTTCACTTCCTGCTGTTTCAGATCCTTAAGGTTAGGAGGAGGTCAGAGCTTACAGCAACCTCAGCTCTTTCCTGAGCATGTGCACAGCCCTGGGTATACACACAACCCTATACATGCATGTGTCATTTTAGAGTTCCAGGAACATGTTAGACCTTTTCAAAGCATCTATGGATATCTCATTGCACAGATTTTCCATTTGTGCTTTTTGGTTAACCTAGTGCTTTCCCCAACTATTATCCACCACATCAGGGAGCCATGTATTTAAACAATAAAAAGATGGTACTAGAGAAAGGCTTTTTGCACTGGACAAGCTCTGAGTTGGGTAAAATAAAGCCTTGCAAGTGGGATCTGCCAGAGAACAACCAGACAGGTCAAATAAAGGTAATTCTCTAGGAATGAGGCTTTGAAGTAGTTCCAATCTTGTTCTGCCACTTCTGGTGGCTGCCAGGCCGCTAGTTTTCATTATGATTGTGAGCTGTTATGTTCTTTTCTTTAACTTTTTATTTTGAAATACTTTCAAACTTACAGGATAGTTACAAAAATAATACAACCCCCACAAAGATGACTCCAACATATTCCTACCTTCCCCTGGACACTCTAGAAGCTGTTGGTTTTTAAGGATACTGCAAAGTTGAAGAGAAAGGAATGGAAATAGAGCAAATTAAATGTCACAAAGCCCACTGTTTTGTTTTCTTCAATAAATACTCCCCAGATTGCTGCAAACCTTTGGTGAATTTCCAGAGTTCTGAAAAAGTTGGATTTCAACAAATTTTGCTTACTTTCTCATTGTTTTTAATTTTAATTTTTATTTTTTAAAGATTTTATTTATTTATTCATTTATCCCCCCCTTGCTGCTCGCGCTCGCCGGGCCAGCCAACCACGCCGTGAGGGCGGGCCCGCCCCCACCAGGAGGCCCCGGGAACCGAACCTGGGGCCTCCCATATGGCAAACGGGAGCCCCACTGATCGAGCCACAGCCGCCTCCCTCATTGTTTTTATGGAAAGAGATTTTTCAGAAATCCTTTCCATGCCCTTTTTGCTTATATCCAGAATATAGTCTTTATAACCCTAAATTTGGGCAACAAGACTTCAACACTGACAGTTACCTACTTAAAATTGAATAGTATGAGACATTTTGGATGAATAACTCCAAGTCCACAGAAGTAAAGAATTCAAGCAAATCCAAACAAACAAACAAACAAACAAAACTAAATGGCACTATTTAGAGAATACCGTTTCAATTTTTTATAAACTCCAAATTGTTCTAGAAGTTGATTTCTGCTTCAACATCTTTCCTTGTGAATTGCCCATACTGGGTGGAAACAATTGACTTTAGAAAATTTTTTTCTTTATTAGAGAAGTTGTGGGTTTTCAAAATAATCATGCATAAAATACAGGATCTCCATATACCTACCACCTTATTATTAATAACTTGCTTTGGTGTGGAACATTTGTTATGATTGATAACAGCACATTTTTAGAATTTTATTATTAACTATAGTCCATGGTTTACTTAGGGTTCACTGCTTGTGTAGTTTAGTTCCATGGATTCTTAAAAAAAATTTTATTCTGTTACCATATATAAATCTAACATTTCCTCTTTTAATCACATTTAGTATATATTTCAGTGCTGTTACTTATGTTCACAGTGTGCTACTATCACCACCATCCATTACCAAAACATTTCCATCATTCCAAAAAGGAACCCTGTACGTTTTAAGCTTTAACTTCCCATTCGCTATTCCCATTCCATCCCCTGGTAACCTATATTCTAGATTCTGACTCTATGAGTTTGCTTATTCTAATGATTTCAAATCAGTGAAATCATACCAGATTTGTTCTTTTGTGTCTGCTTATTTCATGCAACATGATGTTTTCAAGGTTCATCCATGCTGTCTCATTCATTTTTATGGCTGAGCAATATTCCATTGTATGTATACACCACATTTTATTTATCCATTCATCAGTTGATGGGCACTTATGTTACTTCCATCTTTTGGCAATTGTGAATAAAGTCCCACTATAGACACTGGTGTGCAAATATTTGTTGGAGTCCCTGCTTTCAGTTATTTTGGGTATATATACCTAGTAGTGGGATGGCCAGGTCATATGGTAGTTCTATACTTAGCTCTCTGAGGAACTGCTAAACTGTCTTCCACAGCAACTGCACCATTTTACATTGACACCAGTAATGAATGAGTGTTCCTATTTCCCCATATCCTCTCCAACACTTGTTTTTTCCGCTTTTTAAATAAAAATGGGTGTGAAATGGTATCTCATTGTGATTTTGATTTGCACTTCCCTGATGGCTAATGATGTGAACACCTTTTTGTGTGCTTTTTGGCCATCTGTATATCTTCTTTGGAGAGATGTCTATTCAAATAATTTGCCCACTTTTTAATTGGGTTGGTTGTCTTTTTATTGAGTTGAAGGATTTCTTTATATATTCTGGATATTAAACCATTATTGGATATATGATTTCCAAATATTTTCTCCCATTTTGGAGGTTGTCATTTTACTTTCATGATAAAGTCCTTTGAGGCACAAAATAATTTTTAATTTTTATGTGGTCATTTTTATCTATTTTTCCTTTTGTTGCTTGTGCTTTAGGTGTAAAGTCTAAGAAAACATTGCCAAACACAACATCCTGAAGATTCATCCTTATATTTTATTCTAGGAGCATGGTAATTCTGGCTCTTACATTTAGGTCTTTGATTCATTTTGAGTTGATTTTTGTATAAGGTGTGAGGTAGGGATACTCCTTTTTTTTTGCAAATGGAGATCCAGTTTTCCCAGCACCATGTGTTAAAGAGACTTCTATCCCAATTGAGTGGTCTTTGCCCCCTTGTTAAAAATTAATTGGCCATAAATATGAGGGTTGAATTCTGAGCTCTCAATTGGAGTCCGTTGGTATATACGCCTGTCCTTGTGCTGTTTTGTGGCTTAGTAAGAAGTTTAGTATCAGGAAGTGTGAGTCCCCCAATTTCTTTCTTCTTTTTCAAGATGGTTTTGACTGTTTGAGGCCCCTTACCCTGCCAGATAAATTTGATGATTGGCTTTTCCATTTCTGCAAAAAAGGTTGTTGGAATTTTGATTAGGATTGCATTTAAACTATAAATTGCTTTCAGTAGAATTGACATCTTAATGATATTTAGTCTTCCAATCCATGAACATGGAACGTCCTTTCATTTATTTAAGTCTTCTTTGATTTCTTATTGCAATGCTTTGTAGTTTTCTGTGTACAAGTCCTTTACATCTTTGGTTAGATTTATTCCTAGATATTTGATTATTTTAGTTACTATTGTGAGTGGATTTTTTTCCCTTGATTTTCACTTCTGATTTTTCATTGCATGTGTATATAAACACTGCTGATTTTAGGGTATTGATCTTGCACCCCACCACCTTGTTGAATTCACTTATTAGCTCTAGCAGCTTTGTTGTGGATTTTTCGGGATTTTCTGTATATAGGATCATATCATATGCAAATAGGGAAATTTTTACTTCTTCCTTTCCAATTTGGGTGCCTTTTCTTTTTCTTGCCTAATTGCTCTGGCAAGAACTTCCAGTACAATGTTGAATAACAGTGGTGACAGTGGACATCTTTGTCTTATTCCTGATCTTAGAGGGGAAGCTTTCAGTCTTTCACCATTAAGTAGGATGTTTTCTGTGGGCTTTTCATATATGCCCTTTATTTTGTTGAGGAAGTTTCCTTCTATTCCTAATGTTCTTAGTGTTTTTACCAAGAAGGGGTGCTGGATTTTGTCAAATGCCTTTTCTGCAACAATTGAGATGATCGTGTTTTGTTTTGTTTTTTTTTTCCTTTCATTCTGTTAATGTGGTATATTACATTGATTTTTTAAAATGTTCAACCAACCTTGCATACCAGGGATAAATTGCACTTGATCATGGTATATAATTCTATTAATATGCTGCTGGGTTTTGTTTGCTAGTATTTTGTTGAGGATTTTTGCATCTATATCTACAAAAGATATTGGTCTGTAGTTTTCTTTTCTTGTGGTTATCTTTATTCGGCTTTGGTACGAGGGTAAGTTGGCCTCATAGAATGAATTAGGGAGTGTTTACTCCTTTTCAATTTTTTGAAAGAGTTTGAGCAGAATTGGAGTTAAGTATTCTTGGAATGTTTCGTAGAATTCCCCGGTGAAGCATCTGGTCCTGGGCTTTTCTTTGTTTGGGGGTTTTTATTCCTGACTCAATCTCTTTACTAATAATTGGTTTGTTGAGATCTTCTATTTCTTCTCGAGTCCATGTGGGTAGTTTGTGTCTTTCTAAGAATTTGTCCGTTTCATCTATTAGCATACAGTTCATTGTATCCTCTTAGTGTCCTTTTTATTTCACCAGGATTGGTAGTAATGTCCCTCTTTTCATTTCTGATTTTTGTTGTACCCTCCCTCCCTCTCTCTCATTCTCTCTCTCATTTCTTTTTTCTTTTTTTGTCAGTCTAGCTAAAAGTTTGTCAATTTCATTGATTTTTCAAAGAGCCAACATTTGATTTTGTTGATTCTTTCTGTTGAGGTTGTTATTGTTTTCTCCTTCATTTATTTCTGCTCTAATCTTTGTTATTTCCTTCTTTCTGCTCACTTTGGATTTAGTTTGCTCTTCTTTTTCATGTCTTCCAGTTTTGAAATTAGGTCTCTGATTTGAAGTCTTCTTTTTTAATGTAAGCATTTAGAACTATAAATTTCCCTCTCTACACTGCCTTCACTGCATCCCATAGGTTTTGGTATGTTGTATTTTCAGTTTCATTCACCTCAAGATATTTCCTAATTTCATTTGTGTTTTAGTTTGCTAAATGCTGCCAAAGCAATATACCAGAAATGAGTTGGCTTCTACAATGGGATTTATTAAAATCATACAGTTCCAAGGCTATACAAATCAAAGCATCAGGCAAAACTCTCTCTCCAAAGGTCGGCTTCTGGCGATCCTGGACTCCTGCCATGTGGCAAGGCACAATAATGATTCTGCTGGTCTCTGCCTTCTCCTCCAGGCTCACTTCCTCCCTGACATAACTGCAGGCCATCAGGCAAATGGCAGTGTCTGCTCACCTCTCCCCACTACTCCGGGCCTTGTTGTTTCAGCTTTGGGCTGTTCCGACTATGGGTTCTTTCTCTCCCAGGCTCATTGATTTCAACTTCTGGAGGCTTCACTCTCTCGCTATAGCTTTTCTCTGTGTTGCAGTTTTTATTCCTCAATTTATAAAGGTCTCCGTTAAGAGGATTAAGACCCACCCTGAGCTATTCTCTAGGGGAGCAGTCTAATCAAATGGTCAACAAAAATAATCTAATCAAAGGTTCACAATAGGTTAGATTTAAGAACATAATTTTCTGGGGTCCACAAAAGACTCAAAGCAACACAGCTCTTAATTTCCTATTTAATCCATTGGTTGTTTAAGACAATGTTGTTTAATTTCCACATATTTGTGTTTTTCATTTCTCCCTCTTTTATTGATTTCAACGTTCATCCTATTGTGGTCAGAGAATATACACTGTATTATTGATTTATTGAAACTTGTTTTGTGTCCTAACATATAGTCTATCTTGAATAATGATCCATGTGCACCTGAGAAGAATGTGTATTCTGATTTTGTTCAGTGTAGTGTTCTATATAGCTTTGCTAGTTGGTTTAGAGTATCATTCAAGTCTTGTTTTTCTTTCTTTCTTTTTTTTTTTTAAAGACTTTATTTATTTATTCATTTATCCTCCCCCTGCTGCCTGCGCTCACTGGGTCAGCCAACCACGCCGCGCCGGCGGGCTTGCCTTCACCAGGAGGCCCCGGGAACCGAACCCGGGGCCTCCCATATGGTAAACGGGAGCCCTACTGATTGAGCCACAGCCGTTTCCCTTGTTTTTCTTTATTGATCTTCTGACTAGATGTTCTATCCATTACTGCAAGTGGTCTATTAAAATCTCCTACTATTAATGTGGAACTATCAATTACTCTCTACAAATCTGTCAGTATTTGCTTAATATATTTTGGGGCTCTGCATATATATATGTGCATATATATTTTTTCATATATATTTCAACTGTTACATCTTCTTGTTGAATTGTCCCCTTTATCAGTATATAATGACCATCTATGTCCCTACTAACTGTTTTTGACTACTTACTAACTGTTTTTGACTACTTAAAGTCTATCTTATCTAATATTAGGATAGCCACCTCAGCTGTCTTTTGTTTACTACTTGGATGCTGTATTTTTTCCATCCTTTCACTTTCAACCTACTTTTATCTTTGAATTTAAGGTGAATCTCTCACAGACAGCATATAATTGGATCATGCTTCCCCCTCCCACCCCCCTTATCCAGTATGTCACACTCTGCCTTTTTATTGTAGAGTTTAACCCATTTATATTTGAAATCACTACTGATAATTTAGGACTTTCTTCTGCCATTTTGCTATTTAGCCTTTGTTTTATACCTTTTTTGTTCCTCAATTCTTCTGTTAATGCTTACTTTTATATTCATTTGATTTTTTTGTGTTTTACCATATTGAGTGCCTTCTATTTTCTATCTGCATATATTTTTCATCTATTTTCCTTGTGATTACCACGGGGTTAAAATTTAACATCCTAAATATATTAAAATTATATTTGGGTTGATACTTAACTTCAATAGCATATACATATACTTTTCCTATACTTCTCTGTCCCCCCACCTTTTTTTTTTTTTGTACTTGTTACCACTTATATCTTTTTACATTGTATGTCCAAAACCTAGATTTATCATTACTTTTTATGAATTTGCATTTTAGCATCTGTAGGAAGTAAGACGTGGAGTTACATACCAAACAATACACTACAATAAAACTGGTATTTGTAATTACTCAAATGATTACCTTTACCACAGTTCTTGATTTCTTTATGCAGCTTTGAACTACTGTCAAGTGTCCTTTCCTTTCAGTTTAAAGAACTGCCTTTAGGATTGCTTGTAGGGCAGATGTAGTAGTGAACTTCTTCAGCTTTTGTTTATCTGGGGATGTCTTGATTTCAGCCTCATTAAAAAAAAGTCTTGCTGAATATAAAATTCTTGGTTGGCATTTGTTTTCTTTCAGCACTTTAAGTATTTCAACCCACTGCCTTCTTGCCTCCATGGTTTCTGATAAGAAATTGGCACACAATCTAATTGGGACTCCTTTGTATGTAAAACATTGCTTTTTTTCTTGCAGCTTTTGGAACTCTCTCCTTGTTCTTTGCATTCAATAGTGTAACCAATATATGACTGGGTAAAATTTTCTTCATGTTCATCCTATTAGGTGTTCTCTGAGCTTCTTGGATGTGCCTAGTCACATCTTTTGCTATGTTTGGGGAATTCTCTGTCATTATTTCTTTGACTATTTCTTCTGTCCCTTTCTCTCTTTCTTCTCCATCTGGAACTCCCATAATGTGTATATTGGTGCACTTGATGGTGTTCCATAGCTGTCTTAGGCTATTTTCACTTTTAATATTTCTTTTTTCTTTATGCTCTTCAGCCTGACTCATTTCAAGTATCTTGTCTTCAAGTTCACTGATTCTTTCTTCTGCCAGCTCCAATCTGCTCTTGAAACACTCCTGGGCATTTTTAATTTCAGTTATTGTGCTCTTCAACTGCAATAGTTCTGTTCAGTTCCTTTTTAAAATTTCTATCTCTTTACTGAGATTCTCATATTGCCCATTCATTGTTTTCATGATAGCCTTTAGTTCTTTCTCTGTATTTTCTTTCACTTCCTTGAGCATTGTTAAGACCATTTTTTTGAAAGCTTTGTTCAGTATGCCCACATTCTGGTCTTATTCATTGATGTTTTCTGGATTTTATACTCTTTCTTTGGATGGGCCATTTCCTGTTTCTTTGTCTTATACTCTTGTTGAACACTGTACATTTTAATATTATAAAATGTTAACTCTGGGCTTTATTCCCTGAGATGTCTGGTTCTTGATTTTGTAAACAGCTGGTGATAAGGTAAAGATTTTCTTGAGCTTCAGCCCTCCTATCAGGTGGTCTTCCCAAGGCAAATGCCATGTGCAGATCTTCCCTGTCTTTCTGAATCTGTGTCTAGTCTTGGACTTTTGCTTGTTAGTTGTTTCAGAGTTCCCCTATTTACAAGAATTTGGTTGTCCCCTCCATTTCCCAGGAGGCAGACTTCCCTCTTCCAGGTGTTTGAAGCTAGAAAGCCTTTGCCCCAGACTGTCTGCCTCTGTGGTTTCTTATACTCCTTTTGTCTCAAGCTGCTTTTGCTTGGAGGGAAAATTCTGGGAGGAAGGGCACATTTGAGAGGAATTTCCCAAGTCAGTCTTTCCCAGATGAAGTAGGTCCAGGACCCATGAAGCAGGGGCAGACCTGCTCCAAAATGCCCTGGGGAGGGAATCAGGAAGGGCACCAGGAGCTTCTACTTCAGCTCCCCAAAGCTGAACTTTCTTGGCCTACCCAGCAGGTGCATCCCTTCAACTAACTGTGCCCCACATCCCTGAGGAAGTATAGCACCTTTAAGTCTTCTCTGCCCTGGCCACAGTGGGTTAAAACAATGGCCACTGCTGCCTTTGTCTGTGGCAGGTTGAAACAGTAGCCTCTCTCAGAGCTGGGTCCCCAGTAATCCAAAATCACTAATCAAAATCTATGATCAGTAATCAGCCATGCCCAGCCCGGGTCTTGGGGAACAGGATTTTTATGTCCCTTTCTATCACCAGGGGCTGGACCCCATGGCACCCTGCCACAAGAGTGATGGATGTGTGCTGGTAGCCACCCAATTTACTGTTCTTTACCTAATTTATCAGCATCTTCCTCCTGCTATTCCCTGGATACTGGACAATGTTCTGGCATCCAGAGTTTCAAAATAGTTGTTTCAGACAGTTTCTGCCCATTTAACAGTTGTTTTGGTGGAAGGAGTGAGTCTTGGAGCTCCCTCCTCCACCATCTTCCCACAAATCCAACTTCAGAAATGTTAACCCTTGTACCTAATATTCCAGTCAGAAAACTCTCACACTTATGGCTCTGGAATTAAGTCATAGTGATGCTGATATCCCCAAGATGCTCAGAAAGGAGCCTTCTTATGAACATCAGTCCACAAAATGTTCTCTGTTTATCGGCCACAACTTGGCAGCATGAGCACAGAGAATTGAAAGAAGACTGAGCCAAGTCAATAATCAAAAAGCTGACTCAACCTGTCAGCTTGAGTGTGCTTCTATGGATGGTTCAAGGAATGGAAATAAGTCTGGGAGGTCCTAAACGATGTGTAGGATGACCATAGCAGACAGAGTTTTCCTTAATAACAATGCCAGATTGTGTCTGAATGTGCCTCTGTCACTTAGATGTGCTTCACATACATCATATTTTCAGGTTGGTCATGGTCCCACAGGACTCTGAGGCTTTGAGTCACTGGTAAAAAAGTCATGAATTCTAGCCCAAGATGCCGTCAAGGCTACCTACCACCTTGTTCCAGGTAGCCTGTCACAGTAGACCTGACACCATCTCAGTGCAAAATGCAGAATTGCTTTGTGGTGGATTTTCTTTTTCATCCAGCAAGTTGTGTGTGAAATCTAAAACCACCACCTGTAAGAACCCTAGAGAGCCCCAAACTATTATATTTAACTCTTCAAGGGCCTCAAAATCCAGGGACCTCAAAGCAAACAGGTTTCCATTGCCTATGCTGATGATACCAAAAGAGGGTTGAGGTAAATGTCCTAGGACAGCAGTGAGAAGATGAATTGAGTGTCTATCCCTAGGTAGCCTCTATTTTTGGCACTGATGCTACCAATGTGCAAGGTATGAGTGCTTTTATTGTGGACTACTAATAAGGTGAATGGGGTTTGGATAAAGATCAATTAATTGTCATCAATGTCAAAGACAGTACAGTTATGTTGTTCTGTATTTCTGCCTGGAGGACCTCCACCCTGGTGACAGATGGTACTCATCTCTGACTTCTCTGTTAACAGAATATAATAATTCTTGACAGATATTTTCATAAGGCGGGGGAGATTATCTTGGCTGTAACAAGTCAATTTTGCATTATCACTAGAATTCTATCCCATTTTCTAAAAAAAAAAAAAAAATTGCAACCACTATTTCAGGGGAGATATCTTGGATTATATTTTCTGTTCCTGGACATTGTCACACATATTCATTAACTGAACTAAGACCCTGATTTTTCTAGTAAGTATTCCCCATGCACCAATAAGTTACAATCATATGAGACTCATTTTTCCAAAAAATTTAGTTTGCTTTCTCTGAAGATGAAAATATTAAAAATTTCTGTTAGCTCCCATGTCTACAGCCTTAGCAGACACAATAACAACCAATAAACGACATTTCCTGAAATTTTTGTCTCATAGAGAAAATACAGAGCAGTGCTACCTAAGGGAGCCTTGGGCTCAGTTCAAACACCTCTGAAGGGATTGTCCAGAATTTCTACCAGTATATGGCAAAGTGAACTAAGCTTCTTAAGAGACTGGGGCCGAAACAACTTGGAGATTTATCCTCTCCTTCCTCTCTTCCCCAAAACTCTTAAAACTAGAATCAGTATGAGGGAAACCTCCAAAAGGAGATGAGTTCTCAATAATATATCACCAAGCACTTGAGGAATACAAACACCATGAAAAATAGACTCAACAAATGAAATAATGTATACCTTAAAAATAGAAATTCAGAAAATAGGAGAACCTAAAAGTAAAAATATTTACCATCTTAAACAGAGGAAATGGCAATTGCAGAACAAGTTGTGAAAAACGGCCAAATGGAAATCTTGAAACAGAAAATTGAAACAAAAAAATCAATATATTGGGTGACTTATCATTGGCAAATAACAGAACATCAAGAATCAAGAAAAAAATCTAAAAGTAAAGGTTTACAAAAGAATGAGAATAAGACCAACACCAGACTTTTCATCAACAGTGTTAGATACCAAAAGACAAAGAACAGAAGAAAAATCAGTGTAAATTTTATAATCTATGATCAGCCAAACTACTGGTGAAGGATATGGGCATTAGACATACAAATAACTCTGATTATGACTAATAAATTCCTGGATTAAAAAAAAAACAAAACATGAGAATCTACTCCAAGAAGAAAAAATAGCCCTAGAATAAAGTAAGATGCATTGAAAAACTGCAATACTTTTAATGTTCTCATTTTCAAGGAAGCAGCATTTAAGAATTAAGGGAGATTTATGAAAAGTATGGCGAATTACTTCACTACTTTTTTATGGGAAAGGGATTTATTTCTTGAGTGCATAATTCATCAGAAAGTGTCCAGTTACTAAAAAGATTGTCCTATCACAAAGGTATTTTTAAAAAATTTTATAATCAAAGTATCATTTGGGTCCTGACTTCTTGATGATTATAAAATTCATCTCTTGTTGAATCTTGATTCTAATTCCCCTTAGCAGATATTCCATACCATTTTTACTCTTCTCTGTAGATAGAACATTTCCTCTTTTTTAAAAGCAGTTTTATTGAGATATATTCACATATCATACAGTCCATCCAAAGTGTACAATGGCTTTTAGTATAATCACAGAGCTGTGCATTCATTACCACAATACTTCATTAGTTTTGATTATTGATATTTGAATGCACCTAAGTCTTCTTATAACCCCACATATTTTTTTTAACCTTTACTCCCCCCCCCCTTTTTTTCAGTGTTAAAAACTGGATTGTGAACGCCAAGGAAATATTTAAATTATTTATGATTTGATATATTTCCAGAGAGAAAAAGAGGGAAAGAATACACTATCTAGAATTATGTTGGAGAATAAACGAATGACTGGTTATTTTTGTTTTTTTTTTAAGCCTTCATGGGTCTTGCAATAAATTTAATTTATTTATTATTTTTTAGGAGGTGCCGGGGATTGAACCCAGGACCTCATACATGGAAAGCAGGTGCTCAACACTGAGCTACATCCATTCCCCAATGAGAGTTGTTTTTTTTTGTTTCTTTGTTAGTTTTTAGGAGGTACTAGGGATTGAATCCAGGACCTCGTACATGGGAAGCAGGTGCTCAACCACTTGAGCGACACCTGCTCTCGTCTCATTTATTTTTTTAAATAAATCTTTTTTTTTAATCCCCTCCCCAGATGGCTCTCTCATCTTTCTGCTTTTCTTTAGGAGGCACCAAAACTGAACCCAGGACCTCCCATATGGGAGGCAAATGAATGCCCAACCGCTTAAGCCACTTCTGCTCCCTCTCATTTATTTTTGATACCATGAAGACTAACCAAAGTTCAATAGAAGTGTCTATTAGAGGCTAGGAAATTTAAATACGGATTTCAGATTGTTAATTTTAACAGAAAAGTCTTGGAATTTTATAAGTTATATGTATTTCAATTCTTCTCTGTCTTTGAAATTAAAGATGTGAGCAAAACTCACTTTGGAACCCAATTGGAGATTAATACATTATTTTAAAGTTCAGTGAGTTTCCAGAAATCCCAACAAGCTGAAGGAAACTATTAAATAATAAATTGGCACTACTGAGATTTAGATTCTTATCTATTCCTGAATGTGGACAGTTCTTTTGAATTTCGGTGTATAGCTCAGTTCCCAAGTCAACAAGTCCTTGGAAAGTTCATTGATTTCCCAAATAAGTTAAAAATTGTTTATTCAGCAAATATTAATTACATATTTGCTATGTACAAGGCATTGGGATATCTGCTAGAGATAAAGCTCTGAATAAGACAAAAACATATTCTACTTTCAAATTCCCTAGAGTCCAGTGAGGTCATCTAGGATATTGGGAGGGGGGAGTAGATTTTTTCTTCATTTTCTCTTACTTTTGAAAAATTGGAATATCAGTGAGAGGTCAATTTGGAAATAATTTGTAGTAATTGATTTAAGCAGAGTTCTCTTAGAAGAAAAAAATGCTAGAAAACTATTAACATAGAAAGGCATCCTTTTCACCTTGTACCAGACTTTCAGCCCAAGATGTATCAGCAGTAGTTAATACCATACATATGGTAACTGTATTTAATGAAATATCTAAATAAAGAAATTTTTGGAAGTTGCTCTCAAATAAAAGGGTACAAAGTTTTTGGGTGCCCAGAAGTAAAAGCAATTTTGATCTAAGGCTAAGGTGTAATTGTTTCCCATCTCCAAGTTTAGTCCAGATTATCTTTTCTGGCTTTGCCAAACTCTGTTCTCTTTCTCAACAATGTATAAATCCAGTCCATCTACCAACTGAGTTACTAATTATACTCATCATTCTATCTTCAGGGACTAAATGACTCCTCAGCATATAGCTACTCCAACCTTAGTCCCAGATAATTTACTACATTCGTTGAAAAAGAACTACCCCAAAAAGGGGGGGGGGATTGTAGATTGTATATAAGCTACCACACACACACACACACACACACACATATCTATACACCACAAGGTAAACAGTGTGCTAAAGCATAATTATAATAATATTGTTTCATGCATTAATTAATGCATAATGTTACTAACAGGGAACACTGTGCCTGTGTGAATGCTGTACTTCCTGCCTGATGTTTCTGTAAACTACAGCTGCTATAAAAATAATTTTAAAAAGAACTACACTTTCCACCATTGACTATCTCCCTGGCTCTACACAACCTGGGACTAAGCCAGATAAAGAGAAGTCTTGATCATAATTCTCTGCCTTTTTGCCTATCTTGATGGAAATTCAGCTTCATATGAAAAGAAGGAAAGAAAAAAAAACTATAACAGCCAGATTTAAATTTCTTTATAAGTATTTAGTGAAAGGAAATATTCTTTCTATTGATTATTAAGGAATCATTAATTTGAATTTGATTATCAGCTATATAAAATGATACTATTTAGTGTGATCATAACTAGACTTTAATGTATAACCAAAGGCATGGCAATCTTAAATTCTTTTTCCCTTTTGGGAATTTTCAAAATCTTTAAGAACCTTAGTTCTCTCCTGGTCATTAGTATACAATTCCTAGAATGTTCTACATCTCTGGATGAGACAATGCCTATGAGAAGAAAATTGCTTCCTAATAAGTTTCTCTCGTAAGACTCTAAATATTTTCTTACTTAAAAATTAGCTTTTCTTATTTCACTCAAAATAGGCATGAAAATTTGTCATTTTGATTGCTTCCAGGTTTTATTCTTAATCGCAGCTAATTTTGACTTTCTTAATGATATTGCTCTCTCCTCTTTAGAACTCCCAATTTTTGTACTTCTCTTGATTACTCTGTAGGATGTAGCATGCTGACGTAGATGGACAGTGTTTATCCCAGAAGTATCATATAAAATCCTGAATCAAAGAAAATATTTACCTCATCTATCACCACATAAAGTCCACTAAGTATCAATAATAGAGTACGACTGGATGATATACTACTTTTACGAAAAAGCATTTAGAGATCATATATACATGTACTTTCTTGAACTAAAAAATAAATGTCCCTGAGGTCGATAACATTTCATATCAGAATTTACAAACTAAATTGTCAGCCTGCCAGATGCCTCACTAAAGAATGTCTTCATGCCAAATGGAAAACCTCAATCAATTGTTTAAAATGGCTTAAGTTGAATTTATTTTCTCAGTTATCATAAATACACTTTAAGCAAACCTAACAGTAAGATCTCATATAGTTCATTAATTTTTGTCCACCTATGACCAATATAAACATGCGTGATATTGAAATATTAATTGCAAATACAGAAAATGGATAAAATATATTACTTTCATTTAAGTCTTTTACCTAAAGAATGGTACACCAATATATATCAAAGAAAACACATCCTTATCTATGCTCAAACTTCATTAACCATAGACAAAGCTGCTTTAGGAGTATTATACAGAGCATTACATGGGTATATTCAACACAGTTAAGTGTAAAATTTGTGATTTGGAACTCTCTCTACATTGCTTTGGAATATAGAATTTGAAATCAATTCTTTCAAATAAACCTAATTGAAATCACAATTTAAAAGAAAATAAATTTATTTTTGCCCAGGTATTAGGGGAAAAAAGAGCAACTGGTATTATATTAGTAAGTTAAGAAGCAGAAGAAAAAGGAATAATATACATGAATTAACAAACTACATTGAAAGTAAAACCAATATACAAAAAAAAATTATTATATAAAAAAAAGACGCTGCAATTAAAAAGAAAATATTCACAGACAGCATGCCGAACAATTTCTTTTTATGCTTCCGTTAATGGAAAACTAAGCTATTCCTACAAATTGGAGTTTTGCTCTAGTCCCGCTCAATGTCTTGAACAAGGCTATTGGGGATAATTGGTTTCGGGAACTTGAACTCATTTATCCCAAAGTCTCCCGCCATACACACCTCGTACTGGTAGCTCTGGGACAGGGTCCCGGTGCCGCTGACGTCCACCAAGTGGCCCGGAAAGGGGCCCCGAGGCCCCGAGGCCGC
>JAKSZT010043477.1:0-11792 GCA_026826555.1 Tolypeutes matacus | reverse complement strand
TCCCCTTTCCGGTTGTGGCAGATCCCTGAAGCCCCCTTTGTCTGTGGTCGCAGGCCCAGAGGCCTGAGAATTCTGAAGAATGTGCGGGAGGGTGCAGGCAGCAGCAGAAGCTGCTACTTGCAACTCACGGTTCTGTTGTCGCAATTTCCCTCTTCTGTCCCTCTCTCCTCTGGGTGGTGTGCAGCCTTCACCTGCTGTCCTAAACCCTAGAAGATCTTTTTTGGGGGCTGTTTCAGCTTGTCCTCTAGCTATTTTTCTGGAGAAGAGATTCCCGTGTCTTACTAGTCCGCCATCTTCCCAGAAGTCCTGGAGTTCTGAGGAAGATGGCTTTGCCAATTTTAGCTAGTTATTCAAAGATTCTGTGATGGGACGGCACCCTGGAGTGTCTTAGGCCACTATCTTGATTGACTGGAGCAGCAGATAACCAGTCAATTTGGGTAAAAGAATCTTTGTCCAATTAAACATTTATTGACTATTTGCTATAAACAATAGTGTAGTAGTCTTATAAATACTACTACTCCTTGGGTTTTACCACATCAGTGGCTTTCTCCCTTAGCTACTCAACTCCTTGATATTACTTCATTAGCCAGAATTCATATATGAAAATGGAAGAAGCAATTGTGAACATTTTCCAATGCTTAGAGTACTCAGTGATTCCAAAGTTCCCGGGGTTCTTGAGGAATAATAGCTATGGCAGCCAGGAGGGCAGGAACCAATCTACTACCCTGGGGACCCAAGCAAATATTAATCGTATTCTTGGCATTTAAACCAACAAAAAATCTCGATTGCCCTTTCTTAATAGGGGATTAAGAAGGGGAAGAAAATGAGTTTTGGACTCGTCAGGTTTACTTTGCCTCTGAAAATGTGGTAGAGCAGAATAAGAATATTTATTCGGGCTTTGCTGGAAGAAGTCACATTCCTAATCACTTGCTTCAGAATTTTTTTGCTCAGAATTATCACACCCATTTAAAGATTTCTATTTTAATTTACACTCATATTCAAAATTTGTTTTTCCTCATGTTATTCACATACTTATCAACCAGAGTTGAGTAGTGTGTAATCAGTTAAAACTTACGTATAGAAACAGCATAGAGTTACAATCCCTGTGTGTTGTAATGAGAAAAATGTATGCAAAAAATGTATGCAGCCTGGCCCACTGTAGAGTAGTATATGCATCAGACATAATTTAGATAATCTAAGGCCAAATAATCTCAAATTATTGAAATTTTGTTGATTTATCAAATTTTTGGTGGATGTTTATTGAGTACTTTGCGAAAGAAGAATTTTGAGTGCTAACTGCTGATGTAAAAGATAAAGTACTATGATGACTAGTTTTGTAAAAGAAACTATATAGACAATGTACTCAAAATAAATCTAATTTTTCTAATAATTTCAAAAGTAATTAATGTTCGTTGTGAAAATTTTTAAAAATGCAAATAAAAATTACTGAAAATCTACCATTCTGATAAGCAAAAAAAAAAAAAAATATATATATATATATATATAGTTAAATCTTTGGAATAGAGTTAGCTCTTGGGTGCCCAATGTCTCTTTTTTTGCTAGGTCCCAAATATGAACAATGTTTTATAATTTGTTTACATAATATATTGTGGGCATTTTTCATGTCATTTGTTTAGAATATGATTGTAAATGGTTACATAGCACTCTATATTATGGCTGTACCATTATTTATTTTACCATTCTCCTATTATTGGACATTTAAATTTGAATTTTCTACTAGTTTAAGTAATCTCTTATGAACATAATTGCACTTTAATTTTTGCATGTCTGATTTCTTTATTGTGATTTCCTAGAAACTGAACTGCTAGGTCATAGGGTGTGAAGATTTTAAAGATTTTTAAAAATTTATTTTGCTAAATTACCTGTCAGAAAGATTGTCCTACTTTACACTTCCACCAGCAATATGTGAGAAGGCCTATTTCCCCATTAGGAATTTTGGTTATTATAATTTTTTAAATTACTGTTCAATTTAATAGGTAAAATACTCTCAGGTATAATTTTCTGTAGTTCCATTTTTAAAATAAAAAATGTATTTACAACTACTTCTACATAATTTCAGTTTAGTCCTGGCAAGGAGGTTAAGTGTAGTTAAGCTTTAGTATACATGGATCTGGGTATTTTGGGTTATATATTATATAGGCTTTTTTTTTTGGTTTTTGTTTTTTGTCACCTAGAGCCAACCAGCATAAATCCTTGTGTTGCCCAAAGGACCAGGCAAGGGAGACTCCCACCTATGGCAATTTGCAAGCATATTTAGATCTGTTTTTGTTTGTTTCTACAATTATGTAGGTGGAAGGAAAAGAGTCCAGAAACAAAACTATACCCTAAGTAAGTTTTATTTGAAACACTTTAGGTATAGGTTTTTTACAATTATACTGATTGTTAGGAGTGTAAACTCATATAACTGATATATCCATTGAAATTTTAAATGTACATGTATGTACTTTAGCCTTAAGTTTCTAGGAATTTATCTATAGATATACATATGTGAAATCATATAGGTACAAGGATTTTCAGTTTGTAATAGCAAAAGATGAGAAATAACCTAAACTAGTTAGTGATAAATCCACACAGCAGAATACTATGAACCCATTAAAAAGAAGCAGTGCTATAGGTTGAAAAGGGAAGTTTTGGGTCGTGTATGTTACTAGAAGGAAAGTTAGAACACAAAACATGGGACTGCATAACACAGTAAACCCAGTTATGGACAATAGACTGTGATTAACAGTACAAAAATAAGAATGTTCTTTCATGAATTATAACAAATTACAGCACTATTATAAGGTGTTAATAATAGGAAGGTATATGGTAAAAAAAAAAAAAAAATACACCTAATGTAAACTATGAACTATAGTCAACAGAAGTATCTTAATATTCTTTCATCTTTTGTAACAAAGATACCACACTAATGCAGTGTCAACAATAGGGGGGTATGTATATGGGAATGTTGTATTTTTTACATGACTTTTCTGTAAACCTACAACTTCTCTAACTTAAAAAAAATTACAATAAAAAAGAAGCAGTGCTATAGATACTGATATGGAATAATCTTCAAGATATATTTTAAATATATGTATATAGTATATGAATATGTCTTGGAAGAATACACAGGAAACTAACAGTGGTTGTCTCTGTGGTGGAAGACTATGGATGGGGGAAGGGGTGGGAAAGAGACTTGTCACTCTTATCCTTTTTGTACATTTAAGTTTTGTACTATGTGAATGCTACTTTTTAAAAAGATTGGTAAATTTTAACTTTAAAAATGCAATGAATGGCATGTACCAGAATTCATTACCCAAAACAAACGCCCCCCCATAAAGTTCAAGTTATAATATCTTCTAAATTTTTTTTGTAGACCTTTGTGTCACTTCAGTGTCAAAAGGAGGATTTGAAAGGGAAGAAACGGCGACATTTGCACTGCTCTACAGATTGAGAAATATACTGTTTGAAAGAAGTATGTCAGTTAAAGACTATTTTGAGTGTATTTTTCCTTCTTGGATTAACACATGAGGTTCTCTGTTCAGTAATCCCATCTTAAGAATTTAAATTTAAAAGCCAAGTCACTTCATCATGGAAAGGTTTAGATACAGAAACCTATGTGCACACAGACATGCACAGACACATAAATATAAACGCAGTCTGGGCTACATATATTATTTATTGTGGTTTCTAACACATTTCTCTGTTTTTTTTCCTTTTAGATAGAAGAGTGATGGATGCCATTTCTCGTTCTCAGCTTTACTTGGATGATCTTTTTTCCGACTACTATGACAAACCCCTCAATATGACTGATATTTCACTCAAAAAAGGGACTCACATCAGAGTTAACTTACTTAATCACAACATTCCCAAAGGGCCTTGCATACTCTGTGGAATGGGAAACTATAAGAGAGAGACAGTTTATGGGTGCCTTCAGTGTTCTGTCAATGGACAGAAGTATGTGAGACTTCATGCAGTTCCTTGCTTTGATGTTTGGCACAAGAGAATGAAATAAAGTGCAAATGAATACGGTGGTGGTATTTTAGGTGCATTTGTGCCACAAACCTTTCCAAAAGGATCTAGGTTTGCTTTGCTGACTTGTAGCAAATTAAAGAAATATGTAATATATTGTTTATATCAAAAAAGGTTTAAATATAAATTTCAGAAAATAGATGTTGCTTCAGATAATTTGCCCATAAGAAACATTTTTGGGATTTAGTCTATAATTTTAGAAAACTTTTTACCTAATTAAGAGGTTTTTCAATCAGGCTTTAATTCAACACTTAAGGATGACTTGAATGTACAAGTAGTCTTTATTATGCTCTAACTATTGTCCTATGGCCTGGTAAAATGAGAAAAATGTGTAAATAATTTAATGTAACCCTAAATGTTTAATTGCAGTATCAAATTAAAAGCACACTGAGCTCAGCGTGGGGTTATGTATACATACTTAATAGGATGGTCGATAGTAATGGGTTGCCTTTCTGTGATGTATACATGCTTGGTAGTTTTGTCTTCATAAAACTACTGCCATTTAAAAATTAAGGTAGATGAGACACTATTTCTTTTCTTCTTTGAAAATATTTAAAACTCTTGTTAACATATGTAGTTCTAAAAAGTTATTTTCATCTATTCGCTAGGACATCTAATTATTTCATACTCAAACAACTTAATCTAAATTATTTAATCTAATATACACAATTTTAAAAGTAATTTCAAAAGTAATAAGATGTTAATATTCTAAAACTCAAAATGTATAGTTACAGCATACCGTCAGGTACATGCTTATGAAGGCATAAAGCAATCATGTAAATGCACAATACATGCGCTCAAACACTGTACACTGTATAGAGAATGATTAAAAGTTTTTATTTAAGTGTGAATGCAGTTTTAGAGTAATATTTTTAAAATATAAGTTTAAGAGCACTTGGTATGGAAGACAATGGGACAGAAAAGTTAGCATTATAAACATACATATCATGTTATAGGATCATTTCTATATATTTATTCTTTTATTGTATTTTTGTTTTGTCTTGGTCAGAGTATATTATTCAAATACAAATCTGTTTTTACTGATCAAAATAGCTCTAATGATGTTTTTATTCTTTGTTAAAGAAGTGGGCTTATCGGATAATCATGCATAAAATACAGGCTTTCCATACCCTACCCCACAACCATCACCTTTCAATGGGGTGAAATGTTTGTTACAATGGATGATAGCACATTTTTATAATTGTACTATTAATTAAGTACATAGTTTAACTTAGGATTCACTGTCTAGTGTAGTTCCATAGTTTTTTTAAAAATTCTGTTTCCATATATACAATTTAACATTTCCCCTTTTTATCATATTCAGATATATCTTTAAGTGCTGATACTATGTTCACAACCTTGTGCTACCATCACCACCATCCATTACCAAAACATTTCCATCATTCCAAACAGGAATACTGTACATTTTAAACCTGAACTTCCCATTCCCTATTCCCACCCCATACTCTGGTAACATATTCTATATTCTGACTCTATGTCTTTGCTTATTCTAATTGTTTCAAATCAGTGAGTTCATACAATATTTGTCCTTTTGTGTGCGGTGTATTTCACTTAGCATGATGTCTTCAAGGCTCAACCATGTTGTTGCATGTATTAGGACTCATTCCTTTTTACAGCAGAACAATATTCCATTGTATGTACAGACCACATTTTGTTTATCCATTTATCGGTTGATGGACATTTGGGTTGCTTCCTTCTTTTGGCATTTGTGAATAATGCTGCATGAACATAGGTGTGCAAGTATCTGTTGGAGCCCCTGCTTTCAATTCTTTCGAGTATATACCTAGTAGTGGGGTTGCCAGGTCATATGGTAAATATTTAGCTTTCTGAGGAATCACCAAAATGTCTTTCACAGCAGCTGAACCATTGTGCATTGCCACCAGCAATGAATGAATGTTCTATTTGTCCACATCCTCTCCAATACTTGTGATATTCCCTTTTTTTAAAATAGCAGCCATTCTAAGGGGTGAGAAATGTTATCTCATTTTGGTTTTGATATCCATTTCCCTGATGGCTAATGATGTTGAATATCTCTTTACATACTTTCTGGCCATTTGTATATCTTCTTTGGAGAGATGTCTGTTCAAGTCTTTTGTCCATTTTCAAATTGGAAATGTCTCTTTTTATTGTTAAGTTGAATGATTTCTTTTTATATACTGGATATTAAACCTTTATTGGATATATAGTTTCCAAATATTTTCTGCCATTGTGTAGGTTGCCTTTTTTAATTTCATGATAATGTCCTTTGAGACACAGAAGTTTTTATTTTGATGAGGTCCCATTAATCTATTTTTTTCTTTTGTTGCTTGTGCTTTGGGTATAAAGTCTAAGAAACCATTGCCTAATGCAAGGTCCTGAAGATGCTTCTCTACGTTTTCTAGGAGTCTGATAGTTCTAGTTCTTATATTCAGGACTTTTGGTTCATTTAGAGCTGGTGTTTTATATGGTGTGAGGTAGGGGTCCTCCTTTTATTTGCCAGTGGAGATCCAGTTTTCCCAGCACCATCTGTTGAAGAGACTATTCTTTCCCAATTGAGTAGTCTTTGCCACCCTATCAAAAATCATTTAGCCATATATATGAGGATTGATTTCTGAGCTCTCACTTCTATTCCCCATTGGTCTATATGCCTGCCCCTGTGCAAGTACCATGCTGTTTTGATTACTGTGACTTTGTAATAAGTTTTTGTTTAACAAATTAATTTTATTAATAAAGCATACAATTCATCCAAAGTATACAATCAATGGTATTTGGTATAATCACATAGTTGTGCATTCATCACTTCAATCTTTACTAGAGCATTTTCATTATTTCAACAATAATAATAGTAATAAACCAGAAAATTCTTCATCTCTCAATCTCTTTATGTTTCTGCTGCTGTACATAGCTGCTATTTCTGGCTATTGCAAAATTATTTATTAAGCAGTTTTATTGAGATATATTCATATACCATATGATCTATCTAAAGTATATAGTCAATGGCTTTTAGTATAATCACAATGCTGTGCATTCATGATCACAAAAAACTTCAGAATTATTTCATTACCCCCAAAAGAAAAACTCTACACCCCCTAGCATACCTTTTCTAGCCCTACATAACCACTAATCAAATTTCATCTTTATAAATTGATATATATTTACACTTTCTATAAATGGAATCATACAATATGTTACACAATATATTTATTTCATAGTAACGCAATCATACAGTATTTGTCCTTTTGTGTCTGGCTTGCTTCACTCAACATGACGTCCTCCAGGTTCATCCATGTTGTCATATGCTACACAACTTCATTTCTTCTTACAGTTACATAATATTCCATCATGTGAATACACCACGGTTTATCCATTCATCGGTTGACAGACACAAGGGTTGCTTCCAACTTTTGGCAATTATGAATAATGCCACTATGAACATCAGTGTGCAGATGTCTATTCGTTTCATTGCTCGCAGTTCTTCTGGTTATATACCCAGTAGTGGTATTGCAGGGTCATGTGGCAAATCTATATTCAACTTCTTTAGGAACTGCCAAAAAGTCCTCCACAGTTGCTGTACCATTCTGCATTCCAACTAACAGTGAATCAGTGTTCCTATCTCTCCACATCCTCTCTAATACTTGTAGTTCTCTGTCTTTTTAATAGTGGCCATTCTGATAGTTGTGAAATGATACCTCATTGTAGTTTTGATTTGCATTTCCCTAATTATGAGTGATGTTGAGCATTTCTTCATGTATTTGTTTTGCCATTTGTATTTCTTCTTTGGACAAATGTACATTCAAGTCTTTTGCCCATTTTTTAATTGGGTCATTTGTCTTTTTATTGCTGAGTTGTAACATTTCTTTATAGATCATGGATATTAAACCCTTATTGGACATTTGATTTCCAAATATTTTCTCCCATTGAGTCAGCTGCCTTTTCAACCTTTCAACAGAGTCCTGTAAGGTGCAAAAGTGTTTAATTTTGAGTAGGTCCCATTTATTTATTTTTTCTTTTGTTGCTTGTGCTTTGGGTGTAAAGTCCAAGAAACCACCACCTACCACAAGGTCTTTAAGATGTTTCCTACATTTTCTTCTAGTTTTATGGTCCTGGCTTTTATATTTAGGTCTTTGATCCATTTTGAGTTCATTCTTGTATCAACTCAAATTCCTAGAGTGAGATAGGGGTCCTCTTTCATTCTTTTGTTTATGAATAACAAATGTAGTGCAGTTCTCCCAGCACCACATTTGTTGAAGAGATTATTTTGTCCCAGAAAAGTGGACTTGGTAGGTTTATCAAGTCAGTTGGCCATAGAGGTGAATGTCTATTTCTGAACTCTCAATTTGATTCATTGATCAATGTGTCTGTTTATATTCCAGTATCATGCTGTTTGGACCACTGTATCTTTATAATACACTTCAAGATCAGGAAGCCTGAGTCCTCTGACTTTACTCTTGTCTTTTAGGAGGTTTTTAGCTATTTGGGACCCCTTTCCCTCCAAAATACATTTGGTAATTGACTTTTCTATTTCTGTAACATAGGCTGCTGAGGCCAGCTTGGCAGAACAGTACCTAAAGTAAGGGGGGGCGTGAGGTTAAAAGAAAGTTTAAGAAACAAAAGAGACAAAGAGATATAAACAGGTAGACCAAGAGAAGCTGCAACCTCAAGGTACCTGGACAGAATTCAGCTTTATTTTTATATGCGCGATACAGATAATGGTTTAGCAGTTTTGCACAGGAAATTCCTGCCTGAGCACAGTTTGGGCCCTTGAACTCATTAGATAACAGACAAGGGAATACAAAGACTTTTACAGAAATTCTAACCTATATGGAATTTTGAGAATTCTCCGGCCTGGCCTAGTTTGCTAGTTTGCTACTTGTAGCAGCTATGCCAGCTCACTTGCTTATCTGTGACCTTGTGGACTGTTCCAGGGGCCCTACTTTGTAGGGGCTCCAAACAATAGGCTGTTGGAATTTTGATTGGTATTGTGTTGAATCTATAAATCAGTTTGGGTAGAATTAACATTTTCACAATGTTAGTCTTCCAATCCATGAACACAGAATGGTCTTCCATTTGTTTAGGTCTTCTCTGATTTCATTCAGCAGTGTTTTTTTTTTTTTTTAGGAGGTAGCATGGAATGAACCCGGGATCACATACATGCGGAGCAGGCACTCAACCACTGAGCTACACCTGTTCCCCTTAGCAGTGTATCGTAATTTTCTCAATAGATTCTTTACATTCCTGGTTAAATTAATTCCTAGATATTTGAGTCTTGTTGCTATTGTGAATGGAATTTTTTCCTTTATTTCCTCTTCAGCTTGCTCATTATCAGTGTATAGAAATACGACTGATATTTGCGTGTTCATCTTCTATCCTGCCACTGTGCTGAACTTATTAGCTCTAATAGCTTTCTTGTGGATATTTCAAAATTTTCTAAATATAGGATCATGTCATCTGTGAATAGTGAGAGTTTTACTTACTCTTTTCCAATTTGAATGCCTTTTATTTCTTTTACTTGCTCTAGCTAGAACTTATAGCACAATGTTGAATAACAGTGTGACAATGGGCATTCTTGTCTTGTGCCTGATTTAGAGGGAATGCTTTCCACATTTCCCCATTGAGTATGATGTTGGCTGTGGGATTTTCATATATGTCTTTTATTATGTTGATGAACTTTCCTTCTATACCTATCTTTTGAAGTGTTTATATCAAGAAAGGATGATGGATTTTCTCAAATGTCCTTTTTTAAAATCAATTTTATTGGTATATATTAAGAAAGCATACAATTTATCCAAAGTGTACAATCAGTGGTATTTGGTACAATCAATAGTTGGGCATTCATCACTTCAATCATTATTAAAGCATTTTCATTATTTCAATAATAATAAACAAAAACCAGACAAGCAAAGAAGAAAATTCCTCACCTCCCAATCTCTGTTTCCTCTGCTGTACATAGTTGCTATTTCTGGCGATTCTTGCACAATTTTTTTTTTTTTTTTGGCTATGTCCCATTTACTTTTTTTTTTTAACTTTATTTTGTACATTTAATAATTGAAAACATAAACAATTAAAAACTAAAAAGTAAACACAGATGAATAAATATATACTTTTCTCAATTAAATGTGATGGATACATGTAAATTTTTTTTTTTTTTGAATCAAACAATATATTACACAATATATTTGGTCCATACTAATGCATTCATACAGTATTTGTCCTTTTGTCTCTGGCTTGTTTCACTCAACATAATGTCCTCCAGGTTCATCCATGTTGCCATATGCTTTATGACTTCATTTCTTCTTACAGCTGCATAATATTCCATTGTGTGAATAGACCACAGTTTGTTTATCCATTCATCTGTTGATGGACACCTGGGTTGTTTCCAACTTTTGGCAATGGTGAATAATGTGGCTATGAACATCAGTGTGCAAATGTCTGTTCATGTCACTACTCTCAGTTCTTCTCAGTATATACCCAGTAGTGATATTGCAGGGTCATGTGGCAAGTCTATATTCAACTTCTTTAGGAACTGCCAAACAGTCTTCCATAGTGGTTGTACCATCCTGCATTCCCACCAACAGTGAAGAAGTGTTCCTATCTCTCCACATCCTCTCCAACACTTGTAGTTCTCTGTCTTTTTAATAGTGGCCAGTCTGATAGGTGTGAAATGATATCTCATTGTAGTTTTGATTTGCATTTCCCTAATCATGAGTGATGTTGAGCATTTCTTCATGTGTTTTTTTGCCATTTGTATTTCTTCTTCGGAGAAATGTTTATTCAAGTCTTTGGCTCATTTTTTAATTGGGTCATTTGTCTTTTTATTGTTGAGCTGTAACATCTCTTTATATATCCTGGATATTAAACCCTTATCAGATATGTGATTTCCAAATATTTTTTCCCATTGAGTCGGCTGCCTTTTCACCCTTCTGACAAAGTCCTGTGAGGTGCAAAATGTTTAATTTTGAGGAGGTCCCATTTATCTACTTTTTCTTTTGTTGTACGTGCTTTGGGTGTGAAGTCCAAGAAACCACTACCTACTACAAGGTCTTGAAGATGTTTCCCTACATTTTCTTCTAGCAGTTTTATGGTACTGGCTTTTATATTTAGATCTTTGATCCATTTTGAGTTGATTCTTGTATAGGGGGTGAGATAGGGGTCCTCTTTCATTCTTTTGGTTATAGATATCCAGTTCTCCCAACACCATTTGTTGAAGAGACTGTTTTTTCCCATCAGCATGGGCTTGGTAGGTTTGTCAAAAACCAGTTGTCTGTATAGGTGAGGGTTTATTTCTGGATTCTCAATTCTATTCCACTGATCGATATGTCTATCTTTATGCCAGTACCATGCTGTTTTGACCACTGTAGCTTTGTAATATGTTTCAAGGTCAGGAAGTGAAATTCCTCCCACATTGCTCTTCTTTTTTAGAATGCTTTTGGCTACTCGGGTGCACTTACCCTTCCAGATGAATTTGGTAATTGCCTTCTCTAATTCTGTAAAGTAAGCAGTTGGGATTTTGATTGGTATTGCATTGAATCTATAAATCAGTTTGGGCAAGATTGACATCTTCACGATATTTATTCTTCCAATCCATGAACATGGAATGTCTTTCCATTTGTTTAGGTCTTTTTAAAATTTCTTTAAGCATTGTTTTGTAGTTTTCTGCATATAGGTCCTGTACTTCTTTGGTTAAGTTAACTCCTAGGTATTTGAGTCTTTTTGTTGCTATTGAAAATGGAATTTTCCTCCTGATTTCCTCCTCAGATTGT
>JAKSZT010043474.1:0-11741 GCA_026826555.1 Tolypeutes matacus | reverse complement strand
TTAAAAAGAATTTATTTTTCATTTGTTGAGGTGACCTCACTTTTTTTATTTTTTTAGCCAAATGCAGGACCCAAAATAATTCCTCCTCTATACCAACCCCCTTACGGAAGGGACCCTAGCTGGGCCCGTGGAAATTAATCTAGAACGTCCCACTTTCTGGACTCCCCAGGTTAGCTGAAGCTCTGATGTTAGTCAGTGAGGAGTGCTAAAGACGGCGGATTCCGCCCCTTCTGGCGCCGAGCTCCAGCGTCACCGGGCTGCTCAGTAAATCAGTTTGAGTGCAGATTCGCGTCTGCTCTCAGCCTAATGGTGCTTCAGGTTGGCTTATCTGCTCCCCAAAGCTATGGGGCGGTGCAGGCAGCCAGATCAATGTCTAAAAATATAAAATACCCTTCCCTGTCTTCCAACCGAACCCTCCATTTTTTGGGAAGTGTCCCTTCCTCCTGGCTCCGCAGCGGCCCGGGTCTTATCCCTGGGTGGCTAGGGAAATCAGCTCTGTTCCCTGACCAAAATCCCCCCTCCGGTTCACCGGGTGCTGATTAGCTCGTTTGCTCTGTTCACACAAGGTCCAAGGGGCGCCAGGCAGCCGGATCCCCAGAAAATAAAACTTTATCACCCCGCCCGCGGCTCCAAATGGCCGTTTTATTTTTTTTCCGCCTGTGCCAACCTCCACCGGCAGCCTCAAAACTCACGAATCTCCACCGTTCGGTTCATGCCGCCGATCTGCGCATATAGATGTCCCAAGCTTCTCACTCCACGTGTGCACAGCACAGACCCCCGGGCAGGACCCCGTCCACAATCCGCCTTGCTCTGGGAGCTTGCAGTGTGCGCCCTCCTACACTAACGCCATCTTGCCTTTCTCCTATACTCTAGGTTTTAACTCCATGTGTTTATTCTTTGTATTTAGTTTATATTAGAGAGACTGTATAATATTTGTACTTTTGTGCCTGGCTTATTTCACTCAGCATAATATCCTTAAGGTTCATCTATTTTATCATGGGTCCCAATTTAATTTCTTCTTACAGCAGCATAGTATTCCCTTGTATGTATATACCACATTTTGTTTATCCATTTGTCAGTTGATGGCCACTTGGGTTGTTTCCATCTTTTGGCCATTGTGAATAACGCCACTATGAACACTGGTGTGCAAATGTCTGTTTGCGTCACTCTTTTCAGTTCTTTTTGATATATTCCTAGTAGAGGGATGGCTGGATTCATACAGGAGTTCTGCATTTAGCTCCCTGAGGAACTGCCAAACTGTCTTTCACAGAGTCTGCACCATTCTACATTCCCACCAACAATGAAGGAGTATTCCATTTTCTCCACTTATATTCAGAAAACTACAAGCACTGCTAAAAGAAATCAAAGAAGACCTAAATAAATGGAAGAACTTTCCGTGTTCATGGATTGGAAGACTGAAAATTGTTAAGATGTCAATTCAACCCAAATTGATACAAATTCAATGCAATCCTGATAAAAATTCCAACAACCTTTTTTTTTTAAAGAAATGGAAAGTCCAATTATCAAATTATTTGGGTACCATTTATTTCTTTTTCTTGCCTAATTACTCTAGCTAGAACCTCTAGCACTATACTGAACAACAGTGGTGACAGTGGACAATCTTGTCTTGTTCCCAATCTCAATAGGAAAGCATTTAGTCTTTCACCATTGAGTACAATGTTAGCTGTGGGCTTTTCATATATGCCCTTTATCATGTTGAGAAAGTTTCCTTCAAGTCCTATCTTTTGGAGTATTTTTATCAAGAAAGGATGCTGTATTTTGTCAAATGCCTTTTCTGCATCAATCAAGATGATCATGTGATTTTTCTTCTTTGATTTATTAATGTGATGTATTATGCTGATACATTTTCTTGTGTTGAACCACACTTGCGTGCCTGGTATAAAATCCAGTTCATCAAGATGAATATTTCTGGGGGACGGATGTGGCTCAAATGATTGGGCCTTCATCTGCCATATGGAGGGACCTGGGTTTGATCCCCAGGACCTCCCGGTAAAAAAAAAAAAAAAAAAGATGAATATTTCTTTTAATATGCTGTTGGATTTGATTAGTGAATAGTTTGTTGAGGATTTCTGCATCTATATTCATTAGGAAAAATGGGTCTGTAATTTTCTTTTTTCATAATATCTTTATCTGGCTTTGGTATTAGGGTGATACTGGAGAATGAATTTGGTAGCATTCCTTCCTGTTCAATTTTTTTGGAAGAGTTTGAGTAAGAGTGGTATTAATTCTTCTTTGAATGCTTGGTAGAAGTCACCTGTGAAACCATCTGATCCAGGGCTTTTTGTTTTAGGGTTTGTTTGATAACTGTTTCAATGTCTTTGCTTGTGATTTTTTTTTTTTTTTTTTTTTTTGGTCTATTTCTTCTTGAGTCAGTGTAGGTTGTTCATATGTTTCTAGGAATTTGTCCATTTCATCCACGTTGTCTAGTTTGTTGGTATACAGTTATCCATAGTATCCTCTTGTGATCTCTTTTATTTCTGTGGGGCCAGTAGTAATGTTCCCGTTTTCATTTCTGATTTTATTTGTTTGCATCTTCCCTCTTTTTTTTCTTTGTCAGTCTAGCTAAGGGTTTGTCAATTTTGTTGATCTTCTCGAAGAATCAACTTTTGGCTTGTTAATTCTCCCTATGGTTATTTTTTGCTCTTCATTTCATTTATTTATTTGTTATTTCATTTCTTCTGCTTGCTTTGGGAATAGTTTCCTGTTCTTTCTCTAGTTCCTCCAGCTGTGTAGTTAGGTCATTGATTTTAGTTCTTTCTTCTTTTTTAATGTAAGCATTGAGGGCTATAAATTTCCCTCTTGGCGCTGCCTTCGCTATATCCCATAGGTTCTGATATGTTGTATTCTGTTTTCATTCATATGGAGATATTTACTGATTTCTCTTGCAATTTCTTCTTTGACCCAATGATTATTTAGGAGTGTGTTGTTTAATCTCCATATACTTGAATTTTCCCTTTTTCTGCCTGTTGACTTTCAGTATTATTTGATTATAATCAGAGAAAATGCTTTGTATAATTTCAATCTTTTAAAATTTATTGAGGGGGGACGGATATGGCTCAAATGGTTGGGCGTCTGTCTCCCATATGGAAGGACCTGGGTTCAATCCCCAGGACCTCCTGGTAAAAATAAAAATTAAGGGGGCGGATGTGGTTCAAATGGTTGGGCGTCTGTCTGCCATATAGAGGGACCTGGGTTCAATCCCCAGGACCTCCCAGTAAAATTTAAAAAATATATATATATATATATAGAAGGCTCATGGGCTGCCAGGCTCTGTGTGCCGGTGAGCCGCTAGGCCCCGGGAGCCATGCAGCAAGATGATGACATAACAGGAGAGAGACGCAAGGGAGAGACAAGACGAGATGCTCCAAAAGCTCCGAAAAGCAGGAACTGAGGTGGTGCAGATGGCAGAACACCTCTCTCCTACATCAGAGGTCTCCAGGATCGAATCCTGGTGAAGACTGGAGGAGGAGAATGAGAAGAGATGGCAGGAAACAGACACAGAGAAATGCCGAGCGAATGGACAGGGAAGGGGGGGGGTTTAAAATGGATAAAGTAAATAAATAAACCTTAAAAAAAAAATTATTGAGATCTGTTTTGTGACCCAACATATAGTGTATCTTGGAGAAAGATCCATGAGCACTTGAGAAGAATGTATATCCTGCTGTTTTGGGGTGTGGTTTTTTGTATATGAGTATGAAGTTTAGTTCATTTATCATATTATTCAAGCTCTCTGTTTCTTTATTGATCCCTTGCCCAGGTGTTCCATCCAAATGATGAAAGTGGTGTATTGATGCCACCAACTATTATTGTAGAGACATATATTTCTCCCTTCAGTTTTGCCAGTATTTGCCTCATGTAATTTGGGGTAGCATGGTTAGATGCATATGATTGTTAATTCTTCCTGGTAAATTACACCTTTTATTAATATATAATGTCCTTCCTTGTCTCTAAAAACAGCTTTGCTTTCATCCGATATCAGTATAGCTACTCCAGCTGTTGCTACTGCATGAATGGAATATCTTTATCCAGCCTTTCACTTTCAGTTTATTTGTATCCTTGGGTCTAAGGAGAGTCTTTTATAGACAGTACATAGATGGCTCATATTTTCTTATCCATTCCGCCAGTCTGTCTTTTGATTGGGGAGTTTAGGCCATAACATTAAATGTTATTACTGTAAAGGCAGTTCACCCATTTTGACCTTTGGGTTTTATCTGTCATATCTTATTTTCACCACTCTTTTTATACTTCTAGTTACTTTTACTGATATAATCTTCATTTCTAGACTCTCTTTCAAGCCTATCTCACCTGTCTTTTCTTTTCAGGCTGTAGCACTTCCTTTAGTACAGGTGTTCTTAACAAGGAGTCCATGAACTTGAGTTGAAATTCAAAAAAACATTATTCTTTGGGGACGTGTTGGTGCGGGTGTGATTTATTTATTAAATAATACACAGTATAGTGTGGATTTAGTAAAGGGTCCATGGTATTCACCTGACTGGCAAAGGGGTCTGTGGAACAAAAAAGTTTAAGAACCTCTGCTTTAGTATTTCCTGGAGAGCTGGTCTCGGTTACAAACTCTCTCAATTTCTGTTTATTTATAAATATTATAACTTACCCTCACTTTTGAAAGACAAACTTGCCAGATATAAAATTCTTGACTGGCAGCTTATCTCTTTCAGTAGCTTAAATATATCATACTACTGTCTTCTTACCTCCATGGTGTCTGATGAGAAATCAGCACTTAATCTTATTGGGCATCCCTTGTATGTAATGAACTGCTTTTCTCTTGCTGCTCTCAGGATTTTCTCTTTATCTTTGGCATTTGATATTCTGATTAGTCTCAGAGAGTTCTATTCAGATTTATTTGGATGGGAGTATGTAGTGCTTCTTGGACAGGAATATCTATGTCCTTCAATAGGGTTGGGAAATTTTTTTACCATTATTTTATAAATATTCCTTCTGTCTCTTTTCCCTTCTCTTTTCCTTCTGGGACAACCATGATGCATGTGTTTGCACGTCTCTTGCTGTCATTTAGTTTCCTGAGACCCTATTCAATTTTTTCGACTTTATCTGTTCTTTTGTATGTTCACTTTTGGAGGCCCTGTTTTTAAGCTCACTGATCCTTTCTACCACCTCTTCAAATGTGCTGTTATATGCATTCAGTGTATTTTTTATTTCATTTATTGTGCCTTTCATTCCCATAAGATATGCTATTTTTCTGTGTATGCTTTCAAATTTTCCTTTGTGCTCACCCAGTATCTTCTTAATATCTTTAATCTCTTTAGCCATCATATTGAGTTTATTAGAGAGATTTGTTTGAACATCTGTGATTAGTTATTTCAACTCCTTTATGTCATTTACAGGCTTAATTTGTTCCCTTTGACTGGGCCATATCTTCCTGTTTCTTGGTATGGATTGTAATTTTTTGTTGGTGTCTCAGAATCTGATTTACTAGATGTAATTATTCTAGGCTCAGTTTCTCTTTTTAGTCTAGGACTTTCTATTTGATTGGCTTTGCTACAGCCCCTCTTTGATACTTGGTTCAACTTAATTTGGAACTTTATAGTGGCCAATCTGAATTTTTTCAGCTCTTTTTCATCTATTTCTTGCCTTTTCTCCCTTGCTGCTTGTGGAATAGGAGCTGAGCATATGGTTGTTACTGTAAGCCATGGAGACTGAAGCTTCCTGTGTTGCCCCACGAACTGATAAAGCCTCTCCCACCCTTCTCCCTAGCAGAGGTAGCATAGAGCTGCAGTCGTGTGTAGTGATCAAAACTGAGCAGGCCAAGACCGTCTATAGTTGCCCAGAGAGACTGATGAAGCTCCACATCACCTCTTCCCCTGTCAGGGGCAGGGATAGAGTCACAGATGTGCACAACAGTCCTGTTCGTGCAGGCTGAAAGCAACTGCAGTTGCCTGGAGAGGGTGAGGAAGCCCTGTTTTTCCTCCTGCCCTGTGAGGGGCAGGGATGGAGCCACAGATGTCTCCAACAGTCTAATCCATGAAGACTGAAAGTGGCTGCCATTGCCCGGAGAGGCTGAGGGAACACTGTCCCTTTTTCCCTGTCAGGGGTGGGGATGGAATCACAGGAGTACCCAACAATCTAGTCCATGCAGGCCTAAAGCACCTGCAGTTGCCAAGAGAGGCTGGGGAAACTCTGATCCCCCCACCTGTCTTATTGGGGGTGGGGATGGGGACACAGGGTCCAGCAATCTAGTTTGTGCAGGCAAAAGTGCCTGCAGTTGCCCAGAGAGGCTGAGGAAGCACCGTGCTCCCTCATGACTTATTAGGGGCAGGGACATAGCCACGTGGGTTCCCAAAAATCTAGTCCATGTGGGCCAAAATTAACTACAGTTGCCCAGTGAGACTGATGCAGGTTGCCTCAGCTTTCTTCCAGATGGAAGCAGGGCTGGAGCCCAGATTAGGGCAGCAAACCAACCTGGATGGAAAGAAGCCAGTCCCTACTGTCACTGTGATTTTCAATCAGTCCTGCTTCCTCTCATGCGAAGGGTTGAGTTGAAATGGAGGCTACCAGGCTGTTTCTGAGTTGGACAGATTCAAACTTTAGCTCTTCTTAGAATTGGACTTTAGTCAGCTGAATTTACTAATCAGTAGCTGAAGTCAGTGCCCAACCGTCTCTTCCTCCCCTGTTTTTGGGAAATGGAGCTTCCCACTCCAGCCAGGGAATAGCTCCCAAGGCATCCTGTGCCACCAGTGGGGGATGGGCATTGGCCGCCATTCCGTGGAGTGCTCCACTCATGAATCTTCACTGCAGATGGGCAGTTTTTTCCTTCCGTTCTTCCAAGGATGTTGCAGGATGCTCTTCTGGTCTCCTGTGCCCTGCAAATAGGTGATTTAGATAGCTCTGTGCTTTAGATAACTGTGCTTTAGGACAAGCTGATTCTTGGAGTGCCTACTCTGCTGCCATCTTGCCCCTTTGATCTCAAGTGTTTTTCTAGGGAGGATTTGGCTTTCCCCAGCACCTGGCTGGGGGTTCACCTGAGAGCCTGGACCAGGCAGGAGCTCTTTAAAGATAGGATGAGTTGAGCTCAGTGTCTCCAACCAGCTGAGGGCAGGTGGGGCTGGGGCAGGAGCAGGACTCCAGAAGGCCCCTCCTCCAGGGCTTTCTACCTCATTTTTGAAAGTAAATGTCAACAGATATAAAATTCTTGGTAGGCAATGTTTTCTTTCAGCACTTTAAATATTTCATCCCACTGTCTTCTTGCCTCTGTGGTTTCTGAGGAGAAATTGACACTAAGTCTTATTGGGATTGCCTTGTATATAACCCATTGCTTCTCTTGCTGCCTTCAGAACTCTCACTCTCTCATTGTCCTTGTCATTGGACATTTTGATTAGTACATGTTTTTGCATGGTTTTCTTTGAGTTTATCCAGTTTGGTGTTCATTGGGCTTCTTTAATGTGCACATTCGTATATTTCCATAAATTTGGGAAGTTTTCTACCACTATTTCCTTAAACATCCCACCTGCCCCTTTCTCTTCCTTCTCCTTCTGGGACTCTCATAATGTCTGTATCTGTATGCTTGATAGTGTCTCACAGGTCTCTTAGACTCTGTTTGCTTTAAAAAAATTTTTTTTCTTTCTGCTCCCCAGCCTGCGTCATTTCAATTTTCTTCCCCTTGAGATCACTGAATCTTCTGCCAGATCTGCTTTTTTTTTTTTAATATATTTTTTATTTATTTTTAAAAAATACTTAGATTACAAAAATTGTTATATAAAAAAAATATAAGGGATTCCTATATGCCCCACTCCCCAGACCTCCCACTTTTCCCCACATTAACAACTTCTTTCATTAGTGTGGTACATTCATTGCAATTGATGGACACATTTTGGAGCATTGCCACTAAGCATAGACTATAGCTTATATTGTTGTTTACACTGTCTCCCTCTCAATTCTGTAGGCTATAGCAAGATACATAATAGCCTGTATCTGTCACCGCAATGTCATCCAGGTCAATCCCAAGTCCTGAAAATGCCCCCATATTACACCTCTTTTTCCCTCTCCCTGACTTCAGCAACTCCAGTGGCCACTGTCTCCACATCAATGATATAATTTCTTCCATTGCTAGAATCACAATAAGTCTATAGTAGAACACCAGTAAGTCTACTCTAGTCCATATTTTATTCCCCAATCCTGAGGATTCTGAGAAGGTGATACCTACTCCACCTCTAATTGAGAGGGCTAAATCTGCTTTTGAAACCCTCTAGGGAATTTTTTTTTTTTTTACTTATTGTGGTCTGAAACTCCTGTATTTCTGTTTGATTCCTTTTTAAAATTTCTTTTTTGAGATTCTCATATTTTTCATGCATTGTTTTCCTCATATCCTTTAGTTCTTTCTCTGTTTTCCTCTATCTCTTTGAGCATATACTGGGTCATTTTTTTTTAAAGTCTTTGTCCGTTATGTCTAAAGTCTGATCCTCTTTGTTGATGGTTTCTGGATTTTTATCTTATTCCTTTGGATAGACCATAATTTCCTGTTTCTTTACTTGTCATAAATATTTTATTGCACAATGTACATTTCAATATGTTAAAGTATTAACTCCGGGATTTAGTCCCCAAGGTGTCTTTTTCTTAAATATGTATCTGACTAGCAAAATGACAGAGAATTCCTTGAGTGCCAGGAGCTAACAAAAACAATCCAAAGCAAAAAAGCACCTTTCAGAGTCTTGCAAATTGGCTCTGTTTGGCTAGTGTTCTCCTTCAGAGTTTAGCCGTCTGTCCAGAAGATCAACCTTAGACAAATGTTAAATGCTGTGGGTCTTCTCTGTCTTATCTGAGCCTGCATGGAGCCTTGGAGCCTGCTTCCTTTATTGGGCCTGTGGTTGCTCCTGGCCATAGGATTTCACCCATTTCAGAATATCCCTTCTACTTCCTTTGAAATAGACTTTCACCCCCTCCTTTTGAATGACTTATTGTGGGTAGTTCTTTTCCCCAGATGCTTGGACTTGTTTCTTATACTGCATTAGCTGTCTGCAAGCTGCTTCTCTGCTTTCAGGATAAATTTTGGGTGGGCCACCTGGAGACAAGTTTCCTGGTTAAGTCTTTAGGCTTCCAATGTATAGATACAGGCACTCTAGTATGCACATAGGGGTTACCCTAATTCCTCTGGAACAGGGCCAGGAACCCACAATGGCTGGCTCTGCATCCTCTAGGGAAGGGGTGTGGGTGGGTAAGTAAGGCACTATGAGCTTTTTCTACAGTTTTTCAATATTGCTTTTTCCTGATTTGGTACTTGCTCAGTTACTGTAACCCTTTAACTGTTTTCTGGAGTTCTATTTTTAACATTTTTTTAACTTTATTTTGTACATTTAATAATTGAAAATATAAACAATTAAAAACTAAAGGAAACACAGATGAATAAATATATACATTTCTCAATTAAATGTAATAGATACATATAAATTTTTTTTTTTTGAATCAAACAATATATTACACAATATATTTGGTTCATAGTAACGCATTCATACAGTATTTTTCCTTTTGTGCCTGGCTTGCTTCACTCAACATAATGTCCTCCAGGTTCATCCATGTTGCCATATGCTTTATGACTTCATTTCTTCTTACAGCTACATAATATTCCATCATGTGAATAGACCACAGTTTGTTTATCCATTCATCTGCTGATGGACACCTGGGTTGTTTCCAACTTTTGGCAATGGTGAATAATGTTGCTATGAACATTGGTGTGCAAATGTCTGTTCATGTCACTGCTCTCAGTTCTTCTGGGTATATACCCAGTAGTGGTATTGCAGGGTCACATGGCAAGTCTACATTTAACTTCTTTAGGAACTGCCAAACAGTCCTCATAGTGGTTGTACCATCCTGCATTCCCACCAACAGTGAAGAAGTGTTCCTATCTCTCCACCTCCTCTCCAACACTTATAGTTCTCTGTCTTTTTAATAGTGGCCATTCCGATAGGTGTGAAATGATATCTCATTGTAGTTTTGATTTGCATTTCCCTAATCATGAGTGATGTTGAGCATTTCTTCATGTGTTTTTTTGCCATTTGTGTTTCTTCTTCGGAGAAATGTCTATTCAAGTCTTTCGCTAATTTTTTAATTGGGTCGTTTGTCTTTTTATTGCTGAATTGTAGCATCTCTTTATATATCATGCATATTAAACCCTTATTGGACATGTGATTCCCAAATAATTTCTCCCATTGAGTCCATTGCCTTTTCACCCTTTTAATAAAGTCCTTTGAGGTGCAAAAGTCTTTCATTTTGAGGTGGTCCCATTTATCTACTTTTTCTTTTGTTGCACGTGCTTTGGGTGTAAGGTCCAAGAAACCACCACCTACCACAAGATCTTAAAGATGTTTCCCTACATTTTCTTCTAGTAGTTTTATGGTCCTGGCTTTTATAATTAGATCTTTGATCTATTTTGAGTTGATTCTTGTATAGGGGGTGAGATAGGGGTCCTCTTTCATTCTTTTGGTTATAGATATCCAGTTCTCCCAACACCATTTGTTGAAAAGACTATTTTTTCCATTAGCGTGGGCTTGGTAGGTTTGTCAAAAAACAGTTGACTGTATAGGTGAGGGTATATTTCTGGATTCTCAATTCTATTCCACTGATCGATGTGTCTATCTTTATGCCAGTACCATGCTGTTGTTTTTTTTTTCTTTTTTCTTTTTTAAGGATTTATTTATTTATTTACTTTTATCCATTTTTACACCCCTTCCCCCTCCCCCCCGTTTTTGCTGTTTCTGTGTCCATTCACTGGGCAACTCTGTGTCCATTTTCTGCCCTCTCTTCTCATCCTTCTCCTCCTGTCTTCACTGGGATTCAATCCTTGGAATCTCTGATGTAGGAGAGAGGCATCCTGCCCGCGCAACCTTAGTTGCTGGTTTTTCGGTGCGTCTCATCTTGCCTCTCCCTTGTGTCACTCTCCTATTATGTCATAATCTTGCTGTGTGGCTCGCGGGAACTGGTGGTGCGCCTGCGCACGGGGCCTGGCGGCCCACGCACCTTCTATATATTTTTTAAATTTTTATCAGGAGGTCCCAGGGAACGAACCCAGGTCCCTCCATATGGGAGATGGACGCCAACCAGATATAGCCCCCTGCTATATCTCTTAAGGTTGACCAGAGATACTTAGAGTTACAGTCTTTTCCCATACAGGATGGTCATATAATAAATCAGGCTTAGTTTATCACCAGCATTCTAAAAACCAGACCTAGGGAGGAAAACGAGGTCTGGGGACACATGCATGGTTTCTAATATAGCGAATGTTTAGCCCACCCTGATTATCACAGAATCAGGACAGTGAGAATATTCGCATCATGCTGTTTTGACCACTGTAGCTTTGTAATATGTTTCAAGGTCAGGCAGGGAAATTCCTCCCACGTTGCTCTTCTTTTTTAGAATGCTTTTGGCTATTCAGGTGCACTTACCCTTCCAGATGAATTTGGTAATTTCCTTCTCTAATTCTGTAAAGTAAGCTGTTGGGATTTTGATTGGTATTGCATTGAATCTATAAATCAGTTTGGGCAAGATTGACATCTTCACGATATTTATTCTTCCAATCCATGAACATGGAATGTCTTTCCATTTGTTTAGGTCTTTTTAAATTTTCTTTTAGCATTGTTTTGTAGTTTTCTGCATATAGGTCCTGTACTTCTTTGGTTAAGTTAACTCCTAGGTATTTGAGTCTTTTTATTGCTATTGAAAATGGAATTTTCCTCCTGATTTCCTCCTCAGATTGT
>JAKSZT010043436.1:84810-149758 GCA_026826555.1 Tolypeutes matacus | reverse complement strand
CCTGGGATGGCCATTTCCCATCGTTGTCTCCTCACCAGGTGACTTGGGTGAGTCCATTGAGCTGTAGGGTAGGAGTTGCAGCTCCACCTAGATTTCATGCACACCTGGCACATAGGTAGGTGGGAGGCTCCAGTCTCTGGAAGTATACCTAAGAAACTCCAGCATCACATGTAGGTTTGAATAGAAGGGACTGGTGAACCATGTGCAGGGAGGACTTATTTGAGTCTAATTCTTTCACTCTCAGGAGCACAGATTACAAAATAGAACCCACTGATAAGGCATCAGTCTCTGGGGCTATCCCCCCTTATATAGGACCAGGGTGTCTCCGGAGCTCTCAGGAACCCCACTGAGTGGGGTGATAGGCACTTAGATGTTCTATGAGCTCCTACTGAGGTGTGCGTAAGAGTTACCTCTGGGATGACCTCCCGACTCTCTTTGAAGTCTTTTAGCGGTCAAAAGAGTCCTGTGCTCTTTTGACCGCTTGGAGCTCTCTGCTTGTACACTGTGGTGACACTTTTTTTTTTTTTTGAGGCACGGGGTCTGGGGATTGAACCTGGGACCTTGTGTGTGGGAAGCCAGCCCTCAACCACTGAACCCAATCAGCTCCCCTGAGTTGCTTTTTGTTTTGCTTTGTTTTGCTTGTTGTTTGTTTTTGTTTGTTTTTAGGAGGCACCAGGAAACAAACCCGGGACCTCCCATGTGGGAAGCTGGCGCTCAACCACCGAGTCACACCCGCTCCTGTGGCGACACTTTTAATGGAAGCTGAGCTGTGGATTCTGCACTCTCTCTGGCCAGACCTTTTCTTGCACTGTTAAGGTCGTCAAATTGGGGTTAGTGAAGAGGCCCCCACAGAGGATCACAGCGGGGATGGCCCCCAAGCAGTCCACAACACTCTCCAGCTGGTACCGCTGAGGGCCCAGCTTGGGGTAAAACATTGCTCCCACTAAGCTGTGGGTTTCGTTGGTGAAATGAGACATCTGAAGAATCACGGAGGAGCTGGCCAACAGCAGAGGCAGGGTAGAGAAAGTTCTAGCTGGGCCAGGTCAGGGCCTTAGCTGCGGCCCGATTTTGTCCAGAAACATGTTTATTTTTTTTCCCTTCAAGGTAGAGAGAATTCCTTCTAGCACATAAACCTAAAACATTCTTTCCTGTTTCCTAAAACTGCCAGCTCTCGGGGCTCGGGGGACACTGGGTGCGGTTCTGTGCAGGGCTAGGGCACTTCTGTGGTTAGGGGGCTGTGTCTGCAGCCAGGCTCCCTGGGATTCGGTCTTGGCTCACCAGCGGTGTGACCTCGAGCAAGCTCTTGGTGAAAGAGAGATAATAACAGCACCCAGTTCAGAGTTAAGATAGTAGATAATTGTGCCATACGGAGCACTCCATAAATAGGAGGCATTATTATTTCCAGGAGCATCTAAAGTTTACTTGCACTGCCTGCTGCTCCTTAACTTTCTTTCAGCTGTAAACAAGTGCTTGGAGTAGCAGTTCTGGGACAAGAATAAACTGTTTTCAGTGCAAAACTTTAGTCTCATCCATGAACAAACCACACCCCACTTCCTTTTGCATGCAAATACAGGTACGTTAGAGAAAGAGACTAGCAGGGGCCATGGCAGGTGCTAAGACTGCAGGCTGGGGGCACGGCTGGGGGGCCAGGACAGGCGAGGGTATGAGATGCTACGTTTTGCAGAGAGTTTGCAGTTGATCTGTGCAGTATAAGAAGTTATGGTAAGTTACTGGATATGGAATGATATGATGAAAACAATATTTTTGGACATATTGACATCATTTGGGATGAATTTAGTAGAAACTGGTGACAAGGAAGCCGGCTGAATGTCTATTGGATCATTACTGGGATGAGCTCATTAGAGCCTGGGATGAGGACAATGACAAGGTACCGAGAGGAAAGGAATAATGTGGGAGACATTTTGGAGGAAGAAATGATAGAACCTAAAGACAAAAACCTTTGCTCTTAAATAAAAGTCATCCCAGTAACATCTTATTCAGCTTAGATACATGCCATGAATTTCAACACCCACAAATAATAAACTGTCAGCATTTTCTATTATAGTAAATCCAAGAGTTTAAGAAAAAAAAAAAAAAAAAAGCCCAATATTTGCTATGTTGATTGCTTTTAAAGAACAAAATTGATCTACTGTTAATCGAGACTTTAAAGTTCTAGGTGAAATAGGGCTTTTTGTCATTACAAGACAATGGCTTCTGAACTAGATGTCTTTTGTACCAACTCAGGGTCTAGTCAATAATCCTGAGTTCTATGGTTTCCCTAGATGTTTTTAGGATTCAGGCTGAGAGGAAAGAAATGCCAGATATTTCCTGTCAAACATTCCAGCTGACTGTTTCCCAACCCAGCATCTAGAGAGGCAGATTTAATTCAGCATGCATTTATCTAGCACCTTTTGTGTGCAAAGCCCAGGGTCAATGGGTAACAAGCCCCTGTCGTTTTCTTTGGTTTATAACCAAGGAAAGTGCCACAAGCACAGCATCAATAGGTTAATTTTTAAAGAAATTTAATCCATTCTTTCATCTTTGACTGGCTTCTCACATAAGGAATATTTTCTACTTTCTTGTGTGCAGGTAATAAAAGGAGTCTGTCTTTTCTCTTGTCTTCCCACAGAGGAGAAAGCTGGCATATCTCAAATTGCCAGATGATTCCTTCCTATTTTATAATTGAAACTTCATTTAGTTTACTTTCAAAGCATATAGTGAAGCTCTGTGTCAAACCAAGTGCAAAATGTTGAAGAACTGGGGAGCAGATGTAGCTCAGGTGGTTGAGGGCCTGCTTCCCATATATGAAGTCCCCCCTGAAAACAAACAAAAAAACTCAACTCTCGTTGGAGAGTGGATGTAGTTCAGTGGTTGAGTGCTTGCTTTCTATGTACAAGGTCCTGGTTTCAGTCCCCAGCACCTTCTTAAAAAAAAAAAAAAAAAAAAAAGTTGAAAAACCAATCCCAGTCCCTCTCAAGGAGCTCACGGGCTAATGAGGGGGGTAGGCAGCTATAGATTTGTCAGACGGCCTCTGTGTATTTGCTAAGGATCCACCAGGAATTGGACTCTAAACTTTTTAGCAATCCCTGTAAAGAGAGAAACATGATAGAACATGAGGAGACGGATGGCTTCTCACCAAAGCCCAGTTCAATAAAAACAGTTTTACGGGAGTTCCCATCAGCAGATAATTGCATCACAATGTGGTAAGTACAATGATAGAAATATACAAACGTGTTCCAGGGGGGCAGAAGGGACAGTACAGTTTCATCATTCAAGGCTGGCAGAAATCAGGGTAAGAGTCTAAGAACCTCCATTCAATTTCCAAAGGACATATGCAGGTTTTGCTGCAAACACCTGACTTTCTTAGAGCCCACATTTTTGTGAGTGGGTGGAACACTGCTTTTTGAAAGCTTTCTCATCACAGCAAATGTCACATAAAAATCCAAATACACCTTTAATTTAAAGATTCTCATTTTCTTTACTCTTTACATGTTTTGACTTTTTCTTAACATTAAATATAATGAGAAATAAATGAAGAAACTAAGGTCTATCAATCTGAGGAGTAGGTACCCAAAGAATCAATGAAGGTTTAGCATTGTGTCAAATTTAAGTTAGCAGAAATCCAAGACCACAAAACAATAACTGTTCTTTTTGGAATAGTTCTGGCTCCATGTTATCTAATTACCTTTTCAAAGACCCTATTTTCAATTAAAAGTCACATCCACAGGACTGGAGTTTAGGACCTGAATATGTCTTTTTGGGGTACACAATTCAACCCAGAACACATATTGAGCTGTATTTAAAAAAAAAAAAAAACGATATTGTCAAGTTATAATAATAGAAAAAGAAAGAGTGAAAAGGACATTCTAAATGTAAAATAACCCACACAGTTGCTGTCAATGAAAAAGTCATATATTTTTAATCTATTCAATAAAAGGGAGCCACAGGATTTGCTTCAAAAGGAAAGAAAAGCTAGCAAGGATTTAATGTGCTCCTGGTTGGTTTTTGAAGGTAATGCTTTTCTTCGGAATTCAGCCAGGTATGAAAGGGGAAGTAGCGTCTCCCAGCTTCTTTCTGTGGAAGCTTCTCTATACTCATGAGCTTCCTCATCAACAGACCCAGAGAGGGCTCTCTGAACAGGGAAGGTATGTGGCAGAAGGGGCCCACGGCAATGGGACAGGGACAAGACCAAACGACTATGGATGTTAGAGCAACACAAGTTAAAATGCACAGAATGACATTGTCACAGACGAGAATCTGAAAGGCCAGAACTGGCCAACCACCAGATGGAGAGTCTGGAACCGTTCACAGGGACTTCTCTCTCTCTCTGTGCTCTGTGGATTCTCTGCTGAGGTCACAGAGCAACACTAAAAATCTTCACTCAGCAGGGCTTTAGATATTCACGTTGACAAAATGTTCATGTGTGACGGAAATACGACGGATGATTTAAAATCCACTTGTCACCTTATGAAGAAGGTGAGTCAGTTGGTTTGCTAGGCTGCTATGACAAATGCCGCACCACGGGCTGGTTAAAACAACAGCATTCATGCACTCACTGTTTCACGGACTGGGAGTCCCAGGTCAAGGTGTTAGCAAGGCCGTGGCTTCCCCCCAAAGTCTGTAGGGCTCTGGTGCCGGCTTGCCGCAACCCTTAGGGTTCCTTTTGACTACTGGGAAGAATGCTGCTGTGAACAGTGGTGTGAAAGTTTCTGTTTGGATCCCTGTTTTTAATTCATTTAGAATATACCTCGGAATGGAACTGCCAGGTCATAAGATAATTCTCAAAATCATATAATCTTATAGTCAGAGACCTTACCCTCTATCCCTGTCAAGCTCTGCCATTCCTTCCACAGATCCCAGCACATGACCATTTAGTCTTAGCTTCACTCCACACTTGGCTTGATCATTTAGACTTAGCTTGAACTTTTTCCATGACAGTGAGCGAAATCCTCTGTAAGGCACTCCTCTTCATTATCGGGCAGTTTTGATACCCAAACAATTCCTTCTTACACAGAGGCAAATCTTGCATTCCTACCATTTCTATCCATTGATCATCATTTCGCTGTCTGGAAGATGCTATGTTATAACTTGTGCAGTAGTTCTTTCATAGGTTGAAAAATTTAAGGTCCAAAGAGTAGAGAATTAAGAGAGGTAAAATAAGACACATACTTTTATATCCAACAATGCTTTTTGGATCTAAGTAAATAGCATAACTTATTATTTTCACTTATATTAAAGTATTCTCAGAGAGTTCACAGATATGGTTAAGGTTTAAAGACATGTAACACCTAAGTACACTGTGGTACTTCCTCTAACTAGACTCAACTGCCATCGTTGAATCGCTTATGCTAATTCAATTCCTTCAAGCGTCTTAAAGTCAAGCAACTTAAAGGCTTTGGAGGTATGAGACACATAGAAATATTATTTCCAAGATTTTTTTTCCTAAAATTATTGGGGTTTGTGTGTGGAGTTTTTTGCATTTTATTTTAGTTTATTTTTCTGGCCAAGTAATAAACTTGATAGTGACATTGTCCCTTGAAATCAAAGTGCTTGGAGACATCGGCATTGCTCTGGCACTCTGGTAGAACTTCAGACTTCATAAACAAAGTTCTGAACCTCTACCACTTCCCCTGCTTCTGAGGTTAAAAGCAACGCCTGCCGTCTTTTCTATATAATTACGATCTTATCATCTCTTGTTTTTCTACCTCTGATAGGCTGCCCCGATAGTTTCCTCCTCAGTAGAACAGTGCTTGGATATTTACTTTCCTTGTGGCTCAAATTGAAAGAAAGAGTCAGAAGTGTGTAGTCACACCTGTGGTACGAATTTTCCAGGGTCTCAAGGCCATGCTACCCCTGCCCTCTAACTCTCCTTCCCATCCATGAGGGGTAAATCACTCGTGGTTCATGCCCCATATCTTCTCTGGGGTTTTGTAGCCATGATTTCATATCAGAGATCTGTGCACTTACAGTAATTAGTTCTTTGCCTTTTTTCTTCCTCTAAACACATTTTGAAATTTATATATTTTAAATATTGCAGGTGAGGTTTTTCATAGGTTACTGTGGTGGCTTGGCACTATGTACCCAGAAAAACATGTTCTTAAGCTTAATCCATTCCTGTGGGTGTGAACTCTTATAAATAGGACTTTGGATGAGGTTACCTCAGTTAAGGCGTGGCCCAGATGAATTAAGATGGGTCTTAATCCTATTACTGAAGTCCTTACAGGGAAGATCACAGGGAGAGAGAAAGCCAGAAGGAGCAAACAGAAGTTGAAAGTCAATGGAAGAGAAAGAAGAAGGCAGGAGAGGCTAAGGGCGCTGCCATGTGACAGAAAAGCCAAGGACCAAGGGTGGCTGGTAGCCAGCCCCAGAATGCTACAGTCTTTGGGAAAAAGCATCACCTTGATGACACCTTTGATTTTGGACTTTTCCTAGCCTCAAAACCATGAGCCAGTGAATTCCCATTGCTCAAGCCAACGCATTGCATGATATATATACTTTTTGCTAGCAGGAAACTAAAACAGTTACCAATATGCTAAGTTCCTTTGGGACTTTTAAAAAAAAAAGTAAACCAACCATTACCACTTGCTTTCATAAATAGTCTTCTAAGTGTGTCCTCAAGACAAGTCTGGAGGCAATACTCTCCACATTTTTGTAAATGATGAAACTGGCTTAAAAGGGAAGAGTTGAGAAATGCCAAGGGGCCAAGTAAAGCAAATGCAATGGTTTCTTTCATTCGGAATAAGCAGACCAATGCAAGCCACAGACCACGGAATGGTCATGTCATAGTGGCCAAACCTGAACCCTGAAGCCAGGGAGATAGCCACACATAAATTGGAAGAGATGACCTCCAAGATATGTTTCAACTCTAAAGCCCATGATTCTACGACGTTATATATCAAAAGGCAAAGAGACAAAGGACTTGAATAGACGTTTCTGCACAGAAGATATACACATGATCAATAAGCACATGAAAAGAGGCTCAACATCATTAGTCATTAAGGAAATGCAAATCAAGGCCACAATGAGATGCTACCTCACATCCACTAGAATGGCTATTATTTTAAAAAATGGAAAATAATAAATGTTGGCAAGGATGCAGAGAAATAGGAACCCTAGTGCTTTGCTGGTGGGAATGTCAAATGGTGTAGCCACTGTGGAAAACAGTTTGGTTGTTCCTCAAAAAGTCAAACATAGAACTACCATATGTCCTGGCAATCCTACATCTAGTATGAACTGAAAAGAATTTAAAGCATGGATTCAGAAAGATATTTGTATACTGATAAATAGCAGCATTATTCACATTGGCCAAAAGGTGGGAACAGCCCAAGTGTCCATCAATATCCAATGGAATATTATTCAGTTGTGAAAAGGTATGAAGTTCTGATACACACAACAGCATGTATGAACCTTGAAGACATCACGTTGAATGAAATGAATCAAAGGGGCAAATATTGTATAAATCCACTTACATGAATCACTAGAATAGAAAATTCATAAAGGCAGAGATTAGAGTGCAGGTTATCTGGGGGAGGGGAGGGAGAATGAGGAGTTAATGCCTAGTGGCAACAGGGTTTATGTTCGGGTGATGGGAAAATTCTGGTAATGGATGGTGGTGAGGGTAGTGCAGCTGTGTGAGTGTGATAAGTGCCACTGAACTGTACGGCTGGGAGTGCTTGGGATGGGAATTTTATGTTGTATGTATGTTTCCACAATTTAAAGAAACTAAAGAGAGACTTTAGAGACCATGACAATTAAATGCAACCCCTGACCCTGGACTGTAACTATGGAGGAGAAAGGACATTATTGGGATAATAAGGTACATTGGAATATAGACTGTAGCTTTTTATCAATATTGAACTTCTTTAACTTGATAACTGTACTTAAGGTGGTTGCAGAAGTGAATATTCTTATTCTTAGGAAATATACAGGAAGTAGCAAGTGTTCAAGAAGCATGATACATATAACCTATTCCCAAATGTTTAGAAAATAGATAGATGAATTGATAGACATAGATAGATGATGACAGATAGATAGATGATAGATAGGTAGGTAGATAGATAGACAGATGATAGATATAGAAAGAAAAAGGAGGAGTAGGGGAAGAAGGAAGAGAAGGAGAAGGAGAAAGTGAGAGGAGGGAAGAAGGGAGGGAGGGAGGGAAGATGGGAGGAAGGGAGGGAGGGAGGGAGGAAGGGAGGGAGGGAGGAAGGAAGGAAGGGCAAATGTGAAAAAAAATGTTAAAAGTTGCTGGATCTGGGTATCGGGCAGGGGTATGTTGGAGTTCACTGGGTTTTGTATTATTTTTGCTACTGCCCTCTAAGTTTGAAATTATTTTAAAATAAAAAGTTTCGAAATAAACTTTTTGAAGGGAAACAGAGAAATGCATACTTAAACAAATATGGACGAACTGGGGTACATGAGAGTCCCACTTTGTGTGAGTTCCATCCCTGGACAAATACTAAAAAGACCTGGAGAATTTTTTCTTAAATGTGGGAGCCCCATCCTAAAAGATTATGATTAAATTAGGCCAGCAAAGGGTCACCAAATTAAAAGTTCTTATATCATAAAAGTTCCCCAGGACATTCTAATGTGCAGCCTGGGTTGAAGGCCACTGATTTGGGGATTTGTGAGGGGTGTCCCTGGGATGTGCCTGGGGGGATTGGGGCCGAGGACTCTTCAGCACCGTTTCCCTGTTAAGCTCTGCTCTTCTGCTGTGGTCGGGAGGCCATGGGGACAATTAGCCGGCAGTCCTCCACTAGCAGGAGGCTGGGAAGGCTTACAGAACATGACGCTCAAGCAGAGTTTGGAAAGAGAACAGAGTATGGTTTTATTTCAAGAATAGAGATTAGGTCATGGATTTAAAAGTGTAAAAGGGAATTATGTTCAGAGCTGGAACCAAGCTTTTAACTGAGAATAATTAAAAGATTACCAAGAAACCAGGGGTCAAAACTTTGCTTCCTCTGGGCACTCAATAAGCAATAATTAAATTTTATTTTAAAGGAACTGAATTAATCTTAGTGGAAAACCATTAAGTGGCTGAGATTAAGTTTTGTATTTATCACTCTATCCATTTAATCCTGGGTCTTCTCTCAAAGATTTAGAAATATTCAGGCCCAAGAATTATTCTGTTCACTCTCCCTTCCCACCACGTTATCTTTCCAGCAGCACAATGAAAGGAAACACAAACCCTTAGCAACTTCCTCTCCTCATTTCAAGCAGGCTATTACCTAACCCCATTCAATGAAGGAAACTTTGAGATCTTAGAAGATTTCAACTCTTTTTAAAATTCCCCAGTATTCAGAGACATAATGATCAGTCCTTGAGGGTCCTGTGATAAGGCTCCGTGACCATGGGGGAAAAGATTAAATTTTACTAAACAACAACAACAAAATAGGCAACAACAACAAAAACGTACTAAGCCATTTCCACTGAAGTCTAGACTCTCATAGTACCTTACGAGTAATGACTGGCTCTTTTTGTAAAGTGATAAAATGTTTCTCATCCTGTTTTAATCACTACTCTTTTTTTTTCCCCCAGTGAAAACTGAGGCAAATGTGGAGACTTTACGAGACATCTAAGGAAACGTATTCCCTGGCTAGTTAAATTAGAGAGAAATTTTATTGAGAATTGCTTGAAAATCAAACATGACCTTCCTGTAAAATTTTCCTTCGGGTTCCCGACAGCCAGCACTTGAAGATCAGCAGCTGCAGCCCCTGCGTCAAATGGGCTCTTACCAGTGGTCATTGTCCAAGGCTGGCCAGGCACGGCATCTGTCACAGCTTGCCAGGGCTGCTGCAACAAACAGCACAAGCTGGTCGCTTAAACATCAGGAATTTACTGACTGGCTCTTTGGGAGGCTAGAAATCCAAAATCGAGGTGTCAGCAAGCCCTGGAGTGTTCTGGTGATGACGATCCTCCGTTTCAGGCCATCTCCCTCTGTGGCTTCTACTTGTCATTGCTTCTTCTGCTCCCATCCTCCTCTGCTTCCAGGACGCCAGCCGTATTGGATCAAGCCCACCTCACTCCGTTTGACCCACCTGAGCTCATAACAACACCTTCAAAGGTCTTATTTACCAGGGGGTTCACACCCACGGGACCAGGGGTTAGGACTTGAGTGTGTCTTCACGGGGACACGATTCAGGCCCCAAGGGCGTCCTTGTCACCTTCCGGTGGAAACGTGGCATAAGATACACTGGGCTCCACAACAGAACCTGTGGAATAGTACCATCTAGTTCCTGGAAAAAATATTGAAACAACTGCAGTTTGGCTTTGGCGCCACCATCCTTCAATCATAAATTCATTCCTTCACCCATTCATTCATTCATTCATTCAACCAACACTTACTGAGGCTGCACTATGTGCTAGCGGCGGTGAGCAGAATGCGCTTATTCTTTCGCCTCATAGAGTTTGATGGAGGAAGACTGCCAATAAGCAGGTAAACAAATAAAAATATATCATTCAGATGGAAAAATAAACGTTACGAAGGTAGTAAGCAGGCGGTTACCTAAGACTGGTGAGAAGGAACCAGCCCTGGCTCTGTAGGGAGGACGGTCCCACGTGCAGAGAAGGCTCAAATGGGGGAAAGTGCGGGGCGAGTGCCGAGAGCCGGAGTGCCGAGAGCAGGCCTGCGGGCTTAGGCTAGACTGCGTGGAAAGAGAGGAAGCCCCCAGGCTTTGCAGGACCCTGCTCTGCTCAGCCAGGACCCTCCTGCTGCCCAGTGCCAGGAGCACAGGCCAGCCAAGCACACTCTCTGCAGGCTCCCAACACACCCTGGCCCTTGCGTTTCCTTAGTGGAAACTCTCCTGCAGCAGATTCAGCCTCACGCGTGTGTATGCATGTGTGTGTGTGTGCGAGTGTGGAGGGAACGGTGTTGCACAATTCAGCTTTTCCAATGAAGTTAATGATTTCTAATTAAATAAAATTGTTCAGGAAAACTACCGCGGAAAACTTTCTTCAGTGTTTCTTTGGGTGGGGAGCCCAAATTTCCCAGCATGGTAGAAGGCTTCAGTGCAGCCTGTGAACCTTCTGGTTCAGTGACTCCTTGGGGTTGGTGAGGGTGGGAAACAGGGGCTCTCTAGGAAGGCCTTAAAGGCTGGGGTACATCTTGGCAAGGAAGGGGACATCTCCAGAGACCCGCAGTGACAGGTCGGCGCTGGTGGCTGCACTCCTTACCTCCTTCGCTACTACTATCCTATCTAAAATTTCAAAATAAACAGAAAAACAACTTCCTGTGAGTCTATAATTACTTTTAAATAAAAAGCTAAAAAATAGAAAAGGAAAAACAACATGACTAAAAAACAAATCAAGGCAATTACATATTGGATCTACTTTTAAAAATTAGGTATTGCGGTCCATCCATTCCCGGAGACTTGGATATTGGCGGTGGCAGGAGGGCATCCTCCCCTCCCACTGCAACACTGGTAGTCACTGGCTTTAGATGAGCAGAGAGAAAAGGCTCTGGCCAGACCCAAGGTGCCCTCCCTGCCACCTGACCTGAAGGTGCTCATAAAACACCACGGCTGGACGATGGCACCCACCCCAAGCCCAGGTGTCTGCAAAACCACCCAACTCAACGGAAGAGCGGGAGCCGAAACACACTCATCTTTACACCACCTTGACCCCACTCCCAGCACAGCACACCTGGGGTAGGGGGATTTAGACTTACCTTGTCACCAAACTGACCGTCCAAGAGCGCTGGTAAGGTTCTTGGGTCAGGACCTGCTCCAGGAGGCCCAATAGCTCAACCACTCCAGAGAAGCTGCCGTGAAGATGGACACTTACTGGACTGCTCCCCCTGCTGGAAGGGCCAGCGATACGGACTACCCTAGTCTAGCTGTGTTGCTGGGTTCCCAGTGACCTGTAATAGGCCCTTTTTTGCACATTCCGTAGAATCGAGGTTACATTATTAGCATCACATGAATTGGGGAACTATCCCTGTGTTTCTCTTCTCTGGAATTATCAGCTCAGTTGCTTGAAGATTTAGTGTGTCTGCTTATAAAACCATCTTGAGTGATGATGTTTTGTTTTGTTTGTAGCTGGTTTTCAAACCTACTCCTCAATTTCCTTAAAGATATGAGATCTATTTAGACTTTGTTTTTTCTGAGCTAGTTTGGGTAGTTTACGTTTTTCTAGAAAATTGACTCTTCAGCTATATTTTCATAATTATGGCATATATTTTTTTATGGTGTTTTCTTATGATTTTAAAAATATCTATATGTTGGTTATGTCTAATTTTTCATTTAATTTTTTTACTTCACTCTTCTTTCCTTAGAAACTCTTGCCAATAGTTTGTTTATTTTGTCAGCCCTTGTAAAGAACCAGTATTTAATTTTTGTCAATTCTCTTTTACATATTTTTATATTTTTTAATTTCCACCTGATTTCTTATTATTTTCTTTCTTCTATTTCCTTTGGTTTACTCTATTGTTCCTTTCTAACTCTTTGAGATGAGTACTTGGAACATTCATTGTCAAATTTTTGTCTTTGTTAATAAATGTATTTAAGGCTGCATCCTTCCCAGGTACTTTTAAACTGTATACTCAAGTTTAGTAAGTAATGTTTATTGTTCTTTTAAAAATGCACTCTTATTTCCATTATGATTTCATCTTTTATCTATAAATTATTTTAAAGTATTTTTAATTTTTTTATTGATTGAGAATTGTGATTACATTTGTTATTTATTCCTAATATTGCATTGGGATCAGAAAGTGTAGTCTGCATGACATTTATTCTCTGATACTTGTTGAGATCCATTTTCACTCAATTATTCTAGATGTTCTATGTGAACTTGAAAAGCATGTATATTCTCTAAATGTTGTGTGCAGAGTTCTATTTACATCCATTTGATCAAACTTGTTAGTTACATTGCCTTCTATAACTTTATCTATCTTTGTCTACTTCATTTATCTATTGCATGGAGAGTTTGTGGATTTATCTATTTCTTCTTATAATTCTGCCAAATTTGTGCTATATATTTTAAGGTTTTATTATTAGGTACATAGAAAGCCAGAGTTGTTATAGATTTCTAATGAATTGTTCCTTTTGGTATTATATAATGATCATCTTTATTACTAATAATGCTTTTTATGAGTCTACTGAGTCGAATTTTTTTACAATTTTTACAGCTATACCAATTTAAGTGTGGTGGGATTTTCCTGGTATGTCTTTTTCTATCTTTTTCCTTACAGTGTTCTGGGCTATTGTGTGTTGGGCATCAAATGCATACAATAGCATGTAACTGGCTTTTCAAATTGCAAGCAAGAAGCCCTGACTCTTAGCAACTATATTAATCCATTTATATTTCAGATGTTTTCACATGTAATTTCACCATCTTATTTTGTGATTTTTAACATTTTTAAAAATTTTGTCGTCTTCACCACTACCACCCATTATTTTTCACTTCTCTGACTCTTCCTCTCTATCGTCTTCTCTCACTTCCTGTTTTCTTTTGAGTCTATTGAGTTTTTTACATTTCTTTTTATCCCTTCAACTAGTTCTGAAGTGTTGTCTTACGCTCCTATTCACTTAGTTTTACTCTTAAATCTTTAACATGCTGTGATAGGCTCTGCCTAAGGTCTCCTCAGCTTTAAATCCTAGGAGCTGGCTGCATGCACAGAACCACAGCCCAGACGTTAAAGCATAACTCTAATGCGGCGCCTCGTAAGTCATAACTGACCTATGAACACTGTAGCAAAGTCACGTGGTGCCCTAGCAAGACATTTCATCCAGGTACAGAGGGCTGACTCTCAGGTGAGAGGGCCCGGGAGCAATGACACGTCCAGGCTCACCGGCAGCCGGGCTTCAGGAAGAAGGCGTTGCCTGGATTTGGACATTTTTCTCAGCCTTAAAACCGTGAACTTGTAAGGTTATACATTCCCAGGGCTAAAAGCCAGGCCGCTTTCTGGCACCTGCTTTTAGCAGCCTAGCAGACCAAAACAAGGTCATGTTCATAGCACCAGCAGTCAGGGCTTGAGTGTGTCTTTTGAGGGGACATGGTTCAACCCATAACATGCCTCAATATTGGTTCATTTATTGTGACAAACGTCCCCTAATAATATAAGATGTTAATAACAGACAAAACTGAGTGCAGGGAGCACGGGCAAAGAAGGCAGTATACCAGTCCTAAGAGGCTCTAGGAGGGTATAAGGGGTGCGGGGTTTCTCCTTTTGGAGTAATGAAAACATTCTAAAAGTGACTGAGGTGATGACGGCACAACTCTGTGAGGAAAATGAGAGCCACTGAGTGCAACGCTGGGAGGACTGTACAAAGTGTGGGCCTGTATGACACGGAATCAGTCGTGAAGATGGACTGTGGTTAGCAGGTCATGAACAATAACAAAGGTATGGTACTAATACGGTGTTAATAACGGAATAGGTGGGGGAAATACAACAAATGTAAGATATGGGATAGAGTTAGCAGTAATATTTTGATGATGCTATTTCATAGTTTGCAACAAATGTTTCACAACAATGAAAAGTATTGGTGGTGAGGTGATGTATCGGAGCCCTATATGATGATGTGCATGTTTTCTTTGTAAATTCACTATACACTTTTTTTTTTTTCTTTGCAAGCAGGAAGTTTATTGGGAAGCTCTCCCAACGGAAGGGGTCTGAAGAATAGACTTCAGCCCCCCTGCCGACATGGTGGGAGTCTGAAGAGACTCCAGCCCTATACTTTTCCTATACACTTTTCCTATATACTTATTTCTTATGTATGTTCATGTATGAATGGTCCACTTAAATAAAATTTTATTTAAAAAAAAATGGGTGCAGGGTCTATGGAAACTCTTTGTACCCTGTGATTTTTTTTTAAATTCTAAAACTGTTCTAAAACATAAAGTTTATTTTTTAAAATGTAGCATAATGCTGCAATAAACTTCATTGTACTTTAAAAATTTAAATACTAAAAACTAGAAAATATTTACAAATTTTTGTCAACCTATTATATTATTCCAAAATAAAGACTATGTTAAATATTTTTTTAAAAGATAGTGCTGTTGAATTGACATTTTTAAAAAATCAGCAAATCCTCACCTCATTCTATTTACCAAACAAACAAAAATTTTAAATTCAATATGTCAAAATATAGAATCAGAAGAAAAATAATGTAATAGAAACATTTGCAATGATTCTAACAAAAGGGAAATAACTTTGATTTCTAAGAAATCCATACTTTTTTACAAGAAAAACATCAAAATCCCAAAAGACAAATTATCAGAAGCATTAAAGAGCCAATTCACAAAGAAATAAAATAGCTAACACATTTGACAAAACGTTCCACCTTGATCAGTGAAATAATTGGTAATTGTTGAGGCTGGGTAATGAGCACATGGGATTCTTTATACAATTCTCTCTACTTTGGTATATGCTTGAACTATTTTTCATAGTAAAAAGTTAAAATAAAAGTTTCGCCGTACTTAAGGTGATTGCACGTTTTAAACCTAGAAGCCATATTCATGAAATTAGACAAGTTGTTTAGTAAAACCCAATTGTGGAGATAGTATAGTAAAATATCCCCACTGCTACTCAGCTCATGGAAATGTAAGTTGGTAAAGCCTTCATGGAGCTTATATGTGGACTTTCTAACAAACTTAGGAAGCTCTTGGAAACGTCCACGTTAAGATGGCACGTTCTCATCTTTGTTCCCACAGCCCGATGAGTTCTAGAAAAGATATGTGGAAGAGTAGCATTGGCTGACTAGAAATTTTAAAGAATTTCTGGAAGACAGAAAGCATATAGGACCAAATAGACAAAGGAACTAAAATGAAGGACATGCGATACGAAACAGACACTGCATGGGGTGTCTGCAAAGGAGGTGAGGCCCGGGTGGATCTCCAAGCTCCAGTTAAGAAGGGCCGTGAGCAAAAGACCCCACGCGGCAGGCAGAGAAAGTCATTAACAGCTTGGAACATCTGGGCGAGTCTCCTGGACTATCTGTCTTTTCCTCTCTTAATCCTCCCCCCCCCTGGAAAAAGGCCAGGAAGTCAAGTAGGATGTATGTCTCCTGGGACAAAGAAAAACAGAGACGACTGACATGAGAAACGACTTCACTTGGGAAAGAAATTCCCTGAGCAATCCGCACCTATCTCGGCTTCATTTGGTGGTTGATGCTGTCCTAAGCCTGCCTGCCCACCCCTCCCCGAAGGCGCTTGTGATTCATGAGGGACGGCTGATGTTGGCATCGCCTACTGAGAGCCCTGCAAGCAGCCCTCCCCCTCAGGGCAGGTTATGGAAACATCCACAGTGGCTGAGCAAACCCAGCAGGCGCCCCGACTGATAGGCCCCGCCCCTTATTGATAAGCCTAAACAAATTCCCAGAGGTGACCAGACATCTGCAGCATGGAAAGGAGAAGCCCAGGTGAACCAACGGAAAAGCTTATCCCAGAAGAAGAACCAGAGGAAATACAGGAAAAAGAAGACAACGTTGAGGAGGCCTTTTAAAGCATGAAAGTAAAAAATTGATGAAAATGATAGAAAAGTAAGGTGACAAAGATAACACATCTAGTAAACAGTCATCTAGGAGTTGATTCAGAAGTAATAAACGCCAGGTAGAAAGAACCATGTAATAAAATAAATAACAGAAAATGACTTCCCAGAACTGAATTATCGAATCGTCAACTCAAAAGGGCGCACCAAGTGTCAGGCAGGGCAAAGGAAAACAAAAGCCCCTCGGCCTGCGGGGCAGCCGCCAAGAGGGCAGTGAGCTGGCAGCCCCCAGCTCAGCCGCTACCTGAGCAACCCCAGGTTCTCTTCCGCAGTCCCAGGCAACAACTGAGCCCGCCAGGGACACCAGAGCTGGCCACTCTGCCCTACTCGGAACTCTAACAGGCCACTTCTGCTTTGGAGCTCTCTGGGGGGCTGGCCAAGACTTTGTGCCATGGTCCCAGTGCGCCCGGGTCAACCCCTCCCTCCTCGTTTTATTTTTCCCAGGTCCGCCACCCCAGCAGATCTCTTCTTCTCATGACCCCTTCTCAGAGGGCAAAGTGAGCACAGCTCCATCAGGGGTCACGACATTTCTGATCTCCAATGACTAAAAAAAAAAAAAAAAATGTTAAAAACAGATTGATTAATTGAGAAATGTAAAAAAAAAAAACAAAAAAAAACACACCAGATTGAAAGCAGAAGGATGAGAATCATGTAAGAATCAGACCCAATACCTGCTGGACAGGATGCTGGAAATGATACACCAATTTCCCCAGGCCTCTAAAGATAACAAATGTTGTGGGTATATCGTAGTTCTAGCTTCAGTCCATTGCTCCATCCTCACACAAAATATAGGGTTTAAAGAGCAAAATCATAGACGTGCATGAAATCAGAAAGCCTCCCTGCCGCATACTTCTTTTTTTTTTTTTGAGGTACCAGGGATTGAGTCCAGGACCTTGTGTGTGGGAAGCCGGCGCTCAACCAATGAGCCACATCTGCTCGAGCCACATCCACTCCCACATACAGTTTTTGAAAAAAAATTCTTAAAGATTATTCTCCAAAAAACTTAAAACCAAGTAATAATATGAGGGAATATTGGTATTTTGTTCGCAAGTAACAGGAATTTATGTGTTCTAGCTTAGGCAAAAGGGCAAATTATTACGAGGGTGCAAAATGATTTTACAAAATATGCCTTAGATTGGACCCCCCAATCCAAAGCCTCAAGCCAAAGCGTAGGTGCTACTATTTCGTTAGAGTGCGTGCTCCTGGGGAAGGGGGTGGAGAAGGAAAGGAGAAAGGCCCAGACAACGCTCAGCTACCAATCTGGGGGTCCCGTGGTGGGGTGTGTTGGGTTGTGCTCCCCCTAATCCCATACCAGCGGCGTCCTCGTAAGAAGGGGGAGAGCTGAACACGGACACAGGGGACAGGCGGGGATGGGTGTGATGCTGCCACGAGCAGAGGAGAGCCAAGGCCGGCCGGCAAACCACCGAGCCCAGCACGAGGCCAGGAGGGATTCTCCCCTACAGGCGTCAGACTTCTGCTCTGCACAGCTGCAAGGCGATAGCTTCCTGTGGTTTGAAGCCACCCAGTTTGCGATGCTTTGTCACAGCGGTACCAGGAAGGGAAGACACTGTTTGTTTGTTGTTTAATAAAACAACAAGAGACAGCAAGACTTCCAGATCTCGCCGAAGCACCTTCCAAGGGGCTGCCGGAATGGCTGGATGCCAGCACAGTCTGGCTCGGCTGGACCTGTTGCCGCACAGCGAGGGAGATACTAGGTGCCTCGGGCTGGGCGATCGCACACGGGCACCAGGAGGGTCCTGAAGTCTCCCGTGTTTCAGGATCAAAGGGAAGCCCAGGAGAGGGAGGTGAAAAGTGGGAGGCGAGCCCAGGGCATGGGCGAGGCCCTGCCTGACGCAAAGTTGGATGCTCTCCAGAGCTTCCCACTCGCCAGGGCAAGCAGCCAAGGGCCCTGGGATCAGGTGAGACTGAAAGGACCCAAAGTGCCCTTCACAGGCACGTGCTGCAGCGTCCAAAGCTGGGGTGGAGCCGGGCTCAACAGACTGCAACCAGGAACGGGGTCCCGGGAGGGGCACAGCCGTCCTCATTCTCCACGTCCTCTTTTGCTTCTCTCTATAGGCCAGCTTTATTCTACAGTACAGGGGGCCTTTCTCAGGGATGAAGAGTGATTTTTAAAATAATGAAATAAGAATGAACGGAAGATGATGAGCAGCATGCTTAACGCAACTCTCTAAACCAAAGTTCCAAAAATAATAAATAAATAAATAAATAACTGGGAGGGACACGCCATGTAAATAAATAGATGGGAAGCCCAATGACTATAACTTTTTTCAAATTAATTTATAGGTTTATCACACACCCAATCACTCTTGCAAATGGAGTTTGGGGGTGGATCTTAAAAAGATTCTGATTTTTATCTGGAGAAAGAGACAAATGAGGTTAACTTTTAAAAATGAAAATCAGTGCTGTCTTAGTGTGCCAGGCCTGCTGTGACAAACACTACACAATGCACTGGCGTAAGCAACAGCACTTCATTCCCTCATGGTTTCAGAGCCCACCAGTCCAATACCACGATACCGCCAGGCCCTGCTTTCCCGCAGAGCCTCTGGCACTCCGGCGCTGCCTTGCCACAGTCCTCGGGTTCCTCGGCTTGCATCTCTGTCTCCACCACATGGTGTGTCCCTTCATTCCCTGGGCTCTTCTGACTTCTGGCTTTAACTGACTTTTACTGACAGGGTCTGAATTTTCTTTGCTTATGAGGACACTTAGTAATATGGATTAAGGCCCACCCTGGTTCAATTTGGCCTCATCTAAGTAGGTCTTTCAAGATGTGACTCACAAAGGCATCCACGCCTTAAATGATTGTAACATCTTCAAAAGTCCTATTTACAGATGGGCTCACACCCACAGGAGCGCAGGTCAGACTTGAACATGCCTTTATGGGGACATGATTCAATCCCCAACAAATGGTAATATGGCAGAAATGAGACTTTCCAGCTATTAAAATATATCTAATTGTATTTATTTGGCACAAGAATAAACATCACAATAGATCATTGTACACCTATGTAGCTGAAATGTCTCTGGTCCTAAAGTAGACATTAAAATTCAAGTTGTTGGGGTCGGATGTGGCTCAACTGGTTGGGCGTCCAACTCCCATATGGAGGGACCGGGGTTCGTTTCCCAGGACCTCCCGGTAAAAAAAAATAATAATAATAAAATTCAAGTTGTTAAGCCAATACTGAAACTGATAATACCTCCCTGGACTGGCATAGTTTTAGCTTGTGCACTGAGTACTCCTGGTTTCCAGCATTTCAGAATCTCCCATTCTTCCTTGTGAGCTCAACAAGGCATTACAGATTTTGCTTGCCTGAATACATTCTACATGGTGAGAATGAGTTTATAAGCCCTTATTGTGGATTGAATGGTGCCCCCCTCCCCCGCCCCCAGGCATGTTTAAGTCTGAAACCCTGGTCCCATGAATGCAACTCTCTTTGGAAATAGAATCTTTGAAAATGGAATTAGTTAAGAGGAAGCCAAACTGGATTATGTTGGGCTCTGGTCCAATATGGCACTGTCTTCAGAAGAAGAGGGAATTTGGACACAGATGCAGACAAACACTCACTGGGAAGACGAGTGGAGTGCTGCATCTATAAGCCGAGGAGCGCCAGGGATTTCCAGGAGCTATGGGAGCTAGACGAGGCAAGGGAGGATTCTCCCCTACAGGTTTCAGGTGGAGTTTGGCCTTACTGACACCTCGCTTTTTCTCCAGCACTGAGAGAATAAATTTCTGTTGTTTAAGTCACCCAGTTTGTGGTAGTTTGTTACACAGCCATAGCAAACTAAGACACCCTTCCACTCAAGAGAGAAGGCAAACAGTCAAACGGAGGCTTCAATATCTTACTTCGATCTCTAGATTCCTCAGGGAATGAAGCTCATGGTCTAATGTGGGTAGACAGAGGCACAAATCATGTGTAGGAACATGGCTTCTCCCACTGTGATCTTGTGGATTGGGTGAGTGGAGAAGAGGCAATCCCAGGAAAGCAAGGGGATAGTTCAAGTAAAACAGTGGGTACAGAGAAATTAATAAAACTTAGAGTTACATTGAAATAATTGATGATAATGTGATCACAAAGTTCAATGCAATTATGGAGAAAGAAGTCCTAAAATAAAAGAAGCACAATGAAAAAGAATAATTATTGGGAAAGAAAGGTCCAGAGGATTGCAGTAGGTGATGGTTTTGTTTGCCTGAGAGGGAGGTTATATCTATTAATTACTTCTTAAATCTACTGTATTTCATGAATATTTTATAATAAGCAGTTACTACATTTGTAATTTTTTAAAAGTAATGAGGATAAAAATGTTCATGCTCTTTGATCCAGTAATTTTACTGACAGGAATCTCTCCTAAGAAGATAATTTAAAATGCAAACTGGTTTATGAACAAAAATTATTAGAGTATTATTTCTTTATAAGTATGAGAAATTGAAAATAACCTAAATATCAAATTGTAGAGAAACAATTTTAAGTAAATTCTGATAGAGTCATAGAATATATGCTATTTAAGCATTAAAAATTATGCTTATAAAGAGTTGTAAATAATGAAAAAAAGAGTTAGGCTAAGTCAAGTAAGAAAAACTAGATATGAAACTCCATAAACTCAAGGATGTAAAAAAAAATGTATTTTGCAATACCCGAAAACATGTCAAAATCCCAGGGCCTCAGGACAATAAAGGATATCCATCAATTCCTGGTGTTTGTCAGATGCTACCAAGAAGTTCATCACTTATAAAATGACAGGTAAATGTACACAAGAGACAGCCAAGAGTGTCTCTGGTCCTTACGTCGACACTCGGATTTCGGTTGCTAAGCCTCCGTAAGTTAGAGAACCCCTCCCTCCAGGCTGGTCATAGCTTTAGCTTGTATATTTTCCACCCTTAGTTTGACCTTAACAAAACGACCTACTCAAGAAAGAGAGGAAAACCACGGCCTTGAAAATGTTGACTTTGCCCCAGCTGGATCCTGGCTCTCTCTGACCAGACACGGCTCTGTGTCATCAGGACGGATGCCGCTGGTGGCAGATGGGGGCCATGGTGCCCCAGGGCAGGAGAGTCGGTGGCAACTCCCACTTTGCTTCCTCTCAGTGACGTTGGCTTCTGGGGCCAAGACAATCACCTTGTGCCTAAATGAGCACCTGTGGCAATCAAAGTACAGACGAATCACCTGGTCCTTCTGTTCTGTTCGGTACCCCAAACAGAAAACTTAGACTGATAGTCTAGTGGTCTTTCTCAACAGGGATTAAACCCTGCGCAAAATGATTGAAATGGCTATTTTCTCACTGACCCTCAGAGCATTGGTAGTGCCCTTCTAGATGCATTGGAGAGAAGTTACTTCATTATATACAGCAGATATCGTAGCAAAGTAGGGCTTAATTCTCTCAAGAAACCTCTGCTGAGACGAGAAGGGCTAGAGAGAATAAAATAGACTTTGAGCAGTTTGATATTTCAGTCCACTAAGTGCTGAACAATCAAAATTATAAATCAAATAACCTGTTGCAGACCCTTGATCACGACCTGAAGTCTGCAGTGGCCATCCAGCCCGGGAAGGCAGCAGCTGCCTGCGCCTGGCTGGCATCCGTTGCATTTTCTTCTGAACTGAATCCTCCCTTCCCCTTGGTAACTACCACTGCTTGCAGGAGTATGAAGGTAACCCAGACTGAACAAACCAGAGAAGCGCAGCTCCCTGGTTTTCTTCTGACTAGTTTAGGGGCGGCCATGCGAGTCAAATCAAGCCAACCAAAGCCCCCCCTCGCCCCCCCCCCCGGGGACTTTAGCTGGAATGACTGAAGCCTGGCTGTCTGTGGCCACCTTGGGTTTTTGGAAAGACCCTGCCCAGATCACCCCTTCAGGACTGGGACACTCGTTTCCCCCGCTGCTGGGAGCATTGGCAGCTGACAGCTCTCAGCTGAGTTGTTCCTCATGACTTGCCTCCAACCAAAGAGACCACCGGCCAATGACTGACTGCTGGGGTGAGAGCACATAAAGGGCCGGCCCCTCTCCAGGCAAAACAGCCCTGAGACTTCCCAGGGCTCCAGGGCTCCCCAGGAAACTACCTACCTGCCTCTGCCCAATTCCTTCACTCCTCCCAGGGATGTTGATACCAAGAACACTTCCCAGTAAATCCCTGCATACAAATCCCTCCCTCAAATCTCTGACACCACCACAGAGGGAATCAGAAGTGTAGGATGATTGCCTTGTTTGAGGCTGTGATATGATCTTTGGGTTCCTTGGTTATATGATCAATGAATTTCCTTTTTCCTTAAACTGTTTGGTTTTGGGTTCCTGTCACTGTCCTCCAAAAGAGACCTGACTGATACAACTCTCAGAAATAATCTAGTACAAGAGCAAAGGAATGCCTGGGTATACTCTCAGCAAATATTATAGTGCCTTGGTACGTCTGCTCTGTCCCTGCTCCCTGATGCCTTACATTTTAGCGAGAGAATGAGAAAATAAACAAGAAAATAAGCATAGTCTCTAGCTTTAAGTAAAGGCTACCCATCTGAAGATGGCCTGGGGGTTGGCGTGCCAAGGAGCTGGCTCCATCGGGCTGTGGTGGCTGCTGGAGCAGAAGGACCCATTCCCAGGCTTTGTGTCCCTCCCTGGAAGGCTGCTGCGACCCATTTAACATCACCCACAGGGATGGGGAGGGGCCTCGCAATCAGCATGGGCTACCCTGGACCGAGACCTGGCTGTACAACCCAGGGACCGCTGTCAGACCCTGGCGTCCCAGCCTGGTCTCCATGGCTTCACGGGCGCCGAGGTGCCCTTCTCAGATCATGCCCAGCGCCTGCTGTGGCGCACTTGATTTCACGCCCAACTTCCCCACCAAGTGGGCATCACTGTCTTCATTCATAGATCGTATGTCCTATGCACAGGGAGGGTGAGTAACTAAGCCAAGGCCACAGGGCCAGCGGCTGGTGCCAAGCCGGGCAGTCTGACGCCACAGGCCTTCACGCCCCCTTTAGAAGCCCCGGGCTGGAAGCTGTCCTTGGCCGGGGGATCTTACCTGTCAGGTGCCAGGCTTGTGTGCAGGTCTGTGTTTCTGCCAACGTCAAGTGAGAGGAAAGCAGCTTGCAGCGATGGAGCACATACCTCATCCCAAAGTCTCCTTATGTGTAAGGTCGTTTCCTCTTACAACCCCCCTGCAAGGCTCAGCTCACCCCTCCCGCCTCACATGAGGAAGAAGGCCACGCAGGCAAAGAAAGGTGGCCCCCAGGCCCTGCTGGCGTGGGGAGAGCCCAGGCCGCACGCTCTTGCAGCGGTCAGTCTGCGCAGAGGTCCCCTGGGTGCGGCGAGGTCCCTCATGAACACCCTGTGGGCAGAAGTCCTGTCCTGGGAACTGCGCATATGAAGAGATGGATGGAGAGGAATCTGGGCTCCTCGCAGAGGTAGCTAACGCGGGCTGGCTGCGTGCTGCCGCTGGTGAGGAGGAAGGCGCCAGGCACTTTCCACTCGACCACCACGCGCCTTCTCAGCAGAGGACCAGCAGGCTTCCAGCCCAGGTGGCGGGTCTGCGACCTGCTCCTCTCCCAGGCTCCAGGCCCCACCTGCTCAGGTGGCTCAGACTTCCCAGGAGTCTCCCCAGATTTCCTGAGGCTTTTTGCTTCTGCTCAGGTGACCACGGTGACTGTGGAGCTTTCGACTTGCCGCTCGATGGTCATTGGCATTCGCCTTTGTTCACGGCAGTTCTACACCTATCCTGGAACATGAGGCCCTTCTCTCTGCCAGTCTTGGTGTGGCCTGTGCCTCCTTGTCCTTTGTGCCCTTCTCCAAGCTGTGAGTCCTCTCCGCCTGCCAGGCCCTGGAGACCAACTGCCCATGGTCAGGAGCCTCTTTCTGGCTCCTGGGCCACTCTGACCTCTTCCCGGCCTATGTGTGGTTCATTCTGCTTCTCAGCCCTCGGGGATCCTGTGGGATTCCTCCCTCTTTATATTATTCTGGGAAGAGCTATTTCTACTGTCTGTCTGGTTTTGGGTCCTTAGGAATAGAGATGCCTTTCTCTGTCATTGCTTCCTGGACCCTTTTAAAAGGTCCCTCTTTCCACAACTTCAGGAAAAGGGACAAAAAAATCTGTACTTAGTATGCAAACCTTGTAACCAGCCATCAGCTGCTTTTCCTGCAGAAAACTCTTTTCAATAGGTAAAAATCCTTTTACTTTTTCATGGCCTGTCCTCTTGCACATAGGTTATATATATTTATCACAAAGATGTTATAAACTATTTCATGCCCCTTTTACATTTATGTTTAATATGGTTACAGTATACTAAAAAAACTGACACTGTTTTTTAAGCATTTAAGTTAACTACAAAAAATAGGTTTGAAATTTGAGGTGGATAATAACCATCATTTTTCTGTTCTTGTTTCATGAGATATTATTATTTCTGTGAGACTCATAAACAAGTGCCCTGATAATAGTATATTGGTATATGCTTATGATTAATGCCCTTTCCCCCAAAAGTGAACTCTTTAAAAATTGAATTACAGTTCCGGAACATTAAAATTTCACCTTGTGCTTTCTGATTGTTCTTTAAGGATAAAAAGATCTAGGATCACTTAATGAGAATTCGCCATGTGTCCTGCCCTGTGCTAGCTTTGCAGACATGACAGTGTTTAGCCCCCACAGCCTCAGCGGCTGGCGTTCTGAGGATGGTCGCCAGCCAGCCGCTGGAGCTCAGGGCAGTGGGCCAGCTTGAGTGCAGCCCCAGGCTGCGCGGAGGTGAGAGTTCAGACCTCATCTATCAAGTGGCATTGCCTCCCCAAACTACTGAAAGATAAAAATGTGCATGTGCGTGTGCGTGTGTGTGGATTAGAGGACCAGACACCACCTCAGCGTCTTCCCGTTTCTTCCGTATGGGAAGAAACCCTCATTCTGGTTTTAAAACACTTAAATTACACGATGCTTAAAAATATGCTGGTGTTTTTTCATATATAACCTATCATTTATATAGTTACACAAGGTTACGAAAACATTTCTTAGGACGTTGCTAACCATCAGATTTCGTGTGTCAGCTTGCCCAGGTCATGGCGTCCAGTTGTTTGGTCAAACGCTGGTCTAAAGGTTACCGTGGAGGTATTTTATAATATCCTTGAAAGTCTTTTACAGATCACTGTAGACTATCTGTAACACAAATGTGCGTATACGTTGACAATTTCTAACTTTATGAACCATAATTCCCTAAATGTTTAAATTTTCTATAATTACATTTACTGGTGCATAGTTGATCAAAACAACATCAATATGCTGACATTTTTATAGGTAATGATTCAACATAAAAGGGATATTTTGTTGGAAAGGTATTTCTTAATAAGATGAATGAGACCAGGTTTTCAAAATTAGCTCATATATCCGTCTATGAATATTACTTCTTGCTAAAATGAGAAAGATTTGGCATCATTTCTGTTCCTATTTTTCATTTTTATAGATGTAAGGACTAAGAAATCTTATTTACATAAAAAAGTAAATGAGGATAGAAAACAAAGTTACTCAATTCTTTGAACATCTTTTAAAGTTTATGTCAAATGTTGCCTAGAGATTTCTCATAAAATTATTTTTCATGTTCTATCAAATGACAGCTTGATTAGGCCTGCCTTCAAATTTGTTGCAAGAAGAGAATTGGAAACCACCTGGATCACAAAAGAATTTTTATCCAATTATAAGGTCCTTCTGCAAGAATTCTTTGCCAAGACTTGTCAGACAGCTATTCATTACATATGCTGCTGGTGACTTAGAGGCTTTTTTAAAAAATCAGACATATCCAGAGAGGTAGGAAAAATAAAAATGATTTATTTTCACGTTCCTTTGCCAACCCATAATCTTTTTGATAAAATTACTTTTACAGTATCACAGATTTCAAGAATATTTTTATCAAAATTTTGAAGTTACAGATTTACCTCACTGAATTTATGAAAAATGTTCACCTTATAATCTAATTGGCAAAGGCAATCATTTGATTCTTCAGGAAAACTCTTCAGGAAAACTCTTAATTCAGTTTTCAACTCAAATAAATATGTTAATTTAGGTTTTAAGGCACATTAGGAAAACTATGAGAAATAAATCATGAAGCACCTCTCGTAAAACAGATTGCAAGAAGCAGTGAAGTCAAGATTAAACTGATATAGAGACAATATAATTAATTAGTACATTTTTATAACAAACTATAAAACAAGAAAATAATGCTGTTTCTGGTAACAAATCTGTAAGTAAGTGATGTAATATTGAATTCTGGCTGAGTGGGGTGCATCTTCCTCTTTAAGTGGGAGAGGGGCTTTGGGAAAGGCGAGCAGTCGGGATGAAGAACCTTTATCACATGTCAGCCAGTTCTCAGGCTGCTTTGAAGGTCTGGAAATGGAACCCCTTAAAACTGTCTGCGCTCACATGCCCCTCGGAAACTCTTCCTGTACCCCCAGGAGTACTACAGTTTGAAGGCCACCTGCTTTGATGTCTAAAGGAACCAGGCAAAGTGTCAGTAGCAATGAGTACTGTGAGCACATTTCTGCCCCTTAAATATCAGGGGCTCTTTCCTTGCCGCCTTCTCTTCCACGTCCACACACGTAGGCTGAGCCGTCTCATATGCAGAGAGGGACCAGCTGCCTCTCAGAGGCCAAGGACTTCCCAAGTGACCATCAGCCCATGCTTCTTCATGATTTTCAGGTGCCCACTGAACATCTCATCTCAACGACTCACAGGCACCTCAAACCCCACACATCCATCCCTGCTCTTGTCTTTCCATCCAGACCTGCTTCTCATCCACCGAACCAGGATCCACTTAACACCTGTGGGCGACGTGATGTTGTCCATCCAATCTCTACTCTTTACCAATAGAAGCCCCGTTTAGTGCGGGGTTGGGGGGGGGCAATACACTGAGTTTAAAAACCCCCTTGCAGCTGGGGGAGCTATCCCACCCAGTGCTGGCCAACACGTCTAATGACATGGCAGGACCTCCAGGAGAGCTCGGGCAGACCGAGCCTCCCGCCCTTCACCCTTCTCCTTCATCCAGCCTGGACCGCAGGGGGCTGCTGGAAGTGGTTCATCCTTACGATGGAAGGCGGGAGCAGGAGGATGAAAGAAGCCTGTGCCGAAAGCAAAGAGGAGCCTGGGAGCCTGCCGGCATCACGGCCGTGGGAAGAGCAGTGGACAACAGGGCCTCTCCCAGCCCAGGACAGTCCTTGCGGCTTTAACAAGCCCTGTGGAACCCGCTCGGCTTTCCCTGACTCCTGTCCCTCACTCCCCACTTCACTTGCTGACCGAGACCTGATCATCGCTTTCTCTGCCCTTATAGCCACCGCCTTCGCTTGAGCCCTCACCTTGTGGTTTTCCCATTCTGCCGAAGGCCGCGTTAGTTTACTGGAGACTTGACTTGCCACCAAAGCCTTAAACTGCCTCTGTTTATCGAACGAAGCCCCAACTTCTCCAAAGGAAATGCTTGGCCCTGGAAGATGATCTGGCTCTGGCTTGTCTTGCCAGACTAATTTCTGATCCTGCTCCCCCACTCTCCACTCTAGCTAAACTCCATTTTTCTCACACCTTTTCTCTCGCTGCTCTTTGCCCTGAAATGTTGTTCGACCCATCTCATCACTGTAAGCCATCCACGCATCTTGTAAGACTCAACCTAAACCACTCTTGGAGGCTTTTCTGACTCTACCTGACCGCCCCCCCCACAACTTACATCCCTCCATTAATCCCTTCATTTAGGGATTAATAAAATTTGACTTAATAACCACTTTATCCTTTTCAGGGAAACGGGACTTTAAAATACTACAATCTACTACATGGTGTACAAAGTTGCTTCAAACAGATACACAGAATAGGAATTGTAACACAAATTATACCTTAATTTAACCCAATTATAGCCAACATAGCTGTTTATGGATTTTATAGTGTTGCCTCTCCCAAAGATAACCACTATCCTGGCTTCTAACAGCTAGTGGTGAATGGAATCAGCCCAGTAATTTCTAAAAATGCCATGCCTATCATCCCAGTGTCATTATGTCTTATTAGCACCATTGTTTGTTTTGAGTAGTGAATGGTGGTTGTGTGACCTGTCTAATTAATTTGCTTTATGTAGACTTTCATCACAGCTCCATCAATATGTCAGTATCTAATAAACATTTGGGGATGATAATTGTTTCCTAACAATGTGAATTGTCCATTTAATCATCATTAGACAGGTACCCTCATGCTTTAGGTGTTGATTATGTATTCAGAGTTGAGCAGAGATAATGATGCCCTGAGTTTTGACTATTAAAAAAAAAGCCACTGAGCTTGAAACATCTGGCCACTCTTTGTCCCCTATAATATATGGTGGTTAGTAACTGATATTTTTAAAGGCCCTTTCTACGGTGCTAGGAACCCTGGTATGATGTACTGGTTAAGAAAGGAGATTGGACTTGAGAACCTATCTCTTTAGCTTTGCAAGCCATTTTAATTATCATATATTGACTTCACTGAAACACACTGCAGAGTGGCAGGGCACACACTCTGGGAATGTGCTGGAAGATATATTCAGAATATAAAGGCATCTCCCCAGCCCTTCAGCATGCACGGTGGGAAACTGCCTAGTTGAGCGGCTTCAGAAAGAGCTGTGTCTCCCAAAGCTCACAGGACTTCCTGTTCCCATCTCTTCCTCCCAGAGGTGACCCCAGCTCAGTGTCTGCTTCAACGTGCCTCCCTCCCCCACTCCCCACAGCCCCCTCCTCTGCATCCCCATCAAGGGTCTGCCTGGGGCCAAAGATCTGCAGGACTGTTTGAAAAGTAGAGAAACTGAGAGGGAGAAATAGAAAGAAATGGATGGGAAAGGAGGAGGGGAAAGGACAGGTGGGGAGGAAGAGAATCTTGTCCTCAGTGAGAAGGGGCTGGAAAAGGGGGAGAACAGCTCCGTGCTGGTCTCTCACTCCCCTGTCCTCAGGCCCACCCCCCAGGACCGTCCCAGGGCCCTGGCCCATGTTCCCACTAATCTCCTGGGACTCCAGCCCTGCTCCCACCCCAGGCAGGTAAGCCCTACCTGGCAAGCAGGAAGGAAGACCCACCCACTCGCCCTGTCTTGTGGTTGAGGAAACTTGCTGCCAGGATGCCAGTAGGGAAAGAGAAAATAAAAGAGAAAGAAAGCAAGGGAGAGAGGGAAGAGAGAGAGGAGGAGGAGGAGTAGATGGTCACGTGTTTCTGATAATTTCTGGAGGTCTGTGAGAGGGAAATGAGCAATCTAGAAATTTCTTGTAAAGCTAATTACCTGAGAGAATTGTTAAAATTACTCTAATGGAGAGACTAAGCTTTTCTGGACACCTGGGAGCATAATTATCACCATTCATAATGTCGTTTTGGGGGAAAAAAGTATGCTTCAAATTCCAAAAATTCTTTCAGAATTCAACTGTTTCATGGGTTGAAGGTTGTCATTATATCCTGTATTCCAGTGAGAGCAGGTTTTCCGTGAGATTTTGGAGAATTCCTGACGGATATAACCAAGGTATCTAGTCTCCTTTATAACTAAGATGCCGCAGTCAAGGTTAGCATCATTGCCTACCGCCCTGCAACACTAAACTGTACGATCATAGATCACCTGGAAAGGGACAGAAGTATTTTCCGAAGATTAATGTGTTCTGACATAGACAGAGCCAAGTCCATTCAAGCAGAGCACATACCTCGCACTCCTCACTTTAAGCAAGAGGCACAGATGCCCATTGCCACTTCTTAAAAATGTGAACATGCTCCAGGAAATGCTTTGTAATGTGGCTGTTTTCCTGTTGCATCTCAAGTTCTAATTCTCCCATTGGCTGCATCTCTTATTCTCTGGGGAAATAAGAGCAAAAGAACTAATATTTGTTGAGCAGACACTTTTCGTACTTCATTCAATAAACTATTTTTATTCTTTACAGAGAATGAAACCAGTTCTAGTACAGATGCAACGCTTGTGAAACCAGCACCTCGATCAAGAAACCAGACATGGTCAGCACCCCAGCCACCCCCACGTATGAATGTGTGCAAAGAAATATGCACGGATGTATCTATATGAATGTATGTGTGCATGTGTGTACACACACATGCATCGATGCATGTAGTTATGTAACGAATTCCCAGATCGAGATATAAACCATTTCTAGCACCCCAAAAAGCTCCCCTTGAGTCGGCTTCTAGTTACTACCAAAGATAACCTCTATCCTGACTTCGAACAGCAGAGATAAATTTTGCTTGCTTTTGTACTTTATATTAATGAAATCATACATTGCATATTCCTTTGGGGCCAGCCACTTTCCCTCGGTGTCACCTTTGGGAGATTCATCCACGTTGTTAACATACAGTTGCAGTAATCTGAGACCCAAAGCTGTTAAAGCATCACTTAAATCAGGTGCGTTACCTGACGAAACCACACATCTAGAGTAAGTGGCAGAGTCCAGATGCAAGCCAGGAGTGTATCGTTCCATTTCTGCTCTACCAGTGTTTGCAAAGTAGCAATGTGAAATAACTTCAGGTAGTACATGGATGAATATTAATTATGCTTTTATTTTAATGTGGATTAGGAAAAATAGCACATCAAACCCATAGTGAAGTTTCTTTTTTAAAAAGCTGTATTTCATAAGCTACACATATGTCCATGCTTCGACCCAGCAACCACATTCCTACGTACATACCCACGAAAAGACAAGTACAGGGACAATTGTTATTCATAACAGTCAAAAATTGTGAACAACCTAAATGTCCAACACTAGATTAGATAAATAAATTGTGGTATATTCATATAGTGGGATACTACACACTAAGTTTTTATTTTATTTTATTTTTTTTTTTTTAAGATTTTATTTATTTATTCATTTATCCCCCCCTTGCTGCTTGTGCTCGCTGGGTCAGCTAACCACGCCGTGCGGGCGGGCTTGCCCTCACCAGGAGGCCCCGGGAACCGAACCCCATCTGGTAAACGGGAGCCCTACTGATTGAGCCACAGCCCCTTCCCAGAAACACATGTATTTTTAACAGTGTTATTGATCTTTCTAGAATATACAATTAGGTTTACAAGTCTTATGTGACAGCCCTGTGAAGTCTGACATATAAACACAGGACCACCACCCAGCCCAGAGGCTCCTCCCGCCCCTGCCCAGTGTGCAGCAGCCCCCACGTGCCTGCCGGCGACATCCATACCATGCACCGGCTCTGTCTGCTCTTGAGCTTTATAAATGCCGTAGCGTGTGACGTGTCTGCCGCCCTCACACAGCACAGGGTCCCTGAGAGTTTTCTGTGTTGTTAAAAGTAGCAACAGTTTGTTCTTTTTAAAAACTTAGTGGGGAAGCGGCTGTGGCTCAATCAGTAGGGCTCCCGTTTGCCATGTGGGAGGCCCCGGGTTCGGTTCCCAGGGCCTCCTGGTGAAGGCAAGCCCGCCCGCACGGCGTGGTTAGCTGACCCAGCGAGCACAAGCAGCAAGGGGGGGATAAATGAATAAATAAATAAAATCTTTAAAAAAAAAAAAAATACATGTGTTTCCATTCTTTAAGAGTGAGTCTATTTAAAGATAAATTCTAAATTAAAATAATTCCATTCCCCCGTGGAAGGGGGAGTCACTTCATGCCAGACACTTGGGAAGCACTGCTGGATGCCTCAGCAGCAGGGGTGGGAGAAGCGGGGAGAGGGGGGTGGGGGGCGAGAGAGGGAGAGTGTGAGAGAGCGGCGAGCAGCTTGCCTCTCCGGGCGTGGTCCCCCAGGATGGGCTTCGCCTGGGAGCTTATTAGACCTGCAGGTTCTCTGGCCTCGCTGAAACAGAATCTGCACTTTAACAAGATCCCTAGGTGACAATCCTGAATGAAAACAGAGACAGGAACGGGACGAATTTTCCCCCGTGCCTCTACTTTTCCTCCAGAAGTAGCCCTGCACGCCTGGAGGGCAGCGAGCGTCATGGTTAGAGCTCGGGCGCCCAGGTAGGCTGCTTCCCACCCGGGAGGAGCTGTGGGTCCTACGCCCCAAGGCCCCGGATCATGGCCTCTTTGGACTTGAACAAGGTTGTTGCAGGCGGAATTAACGTTCTGCCGAAGCCCTCCTGGAGGAGGGTGGGCCCTTATGCCCAGCGCACCTGGCACCCTTAAGGAAGAGGCAGGTAAGAAGATGCCACGTGGAGGCAGAGGCTGGAGCCACAAGCCGAGGAACGCCTGGGCCCCCAGAGGCTGACGAAGCCGGGAGCCCCCTCCCCTAGAGCCTCCAGAGGGAGCACGGCCCCTCGACACCTGGACTTTGGACTTCCAGCTTCCAGAACTGAGAGAATAAACTCCTGGTGCTTGACGCCCCCCAATAGTGGTACGTTGTGGCAGTAGTCCCAGGACACTGATGCAGAAGCCACTAGAGTCCCTAAGCCTGGTGCTCGACCCTCAAAGTGGGGCTAACGATGGTAGCCTTTATAGCAACACCTGCAGTGGTGCGGTGAAGACTAAATGAAATATTTTATGTAAGGTGCTAGTATTCTGCTGAATAAATAGTAAAAGCTTAATAAGGGTCAGCTATTATCATCCCCTCCATCCACAGTGACTGGGGCGGAGAACACTTGTGCATTGATTCAAGAAATGAGTCTAGAGCACAAGCCAGGCCTTGTCCTGAACACCGAGCGCGGACTCTGAGCACAGGCACTCCCTGCCTTGCCGGAGTTTCTGTCCCTTGGTCTCTGTGGAAGAGATGAGGATGTGGGGGAGACGCTCGGAAGATCTTTTCGTTGAGTCCCGGCGAATCTGGCATCGCTGGGGACTGATTTTCATCCCAGAGAGGGTGACAGGTGGTGGTTTGCCAATTCCTCTTCACACTTTCCCTGGAGACAGGCTGCTCCAGTGAAGGGGGAAATATGTAGCACCTGCAAAGCTCTTGCTTAAAAAATGCTTTTTAAGGAAACACTTGTACTTTTGATATTTATGTCTATAAATAAAATGGGGAAAAAAATCTTCCCACTTGTATCCCAAGAAAATAAAGAAAAATTGTGATCATGAGCCCATGATTTCTGCCCCCAAAGAGGAAATTAGCTCCCCAGGTTGCTGGAACAGTTGCCCAACGCCCCACGAAGGCTTAGACAAAGCTACGCTGTGTCCACAGCTTTATAAATGAGACGTGCTCGATCAAAGCAATCCACTTTTGGCAAGGGCTAAAAGCAGTGCAGGTAATACTTGAAGATTTAGCACATGATTTCATGGGGAGTAAAAGAAGAAACCCTTCCACACTTCTTTCTCTTGGTGTGGTGGCTGGAGTTGCCCTAGGAGCTCTGAGCATCTGCAGCACGACCACGAAGTGGCTTCAGGAAGAACTTGGAACCAAGGGGCTCATGAAGAAAACAAAATCAGCGTAGGAAAGGGATTGCAGAGGAATAATCTTTGGACACGACTCCCCCCATTTCATGATCAAGAATGGAAATTCGGGTCTGTTCCTAGCCAGGCCCAGCAAATCCAAAGCTTGGAAGGCTGCCGTCCAGCAGCGCCCGCAGCCTGGGACGCCCACCCATTCTCTGCACTTGGTCTGCCAATCCTGTTGCCGTAATGAGTATGCAAAGTGATCTTCCATCTAGGTACTGCCAGGTGTATAACTTCTTTAACATTGAGATTTTGATTTGTGGGGGGGGGTTGGGGGGTATTGTTTACATTTTGAGAGGTAGCATTCTGTTTCAAAGGCTTTTTTCTTTTTCTGACAGTGTTATGGATTGGTTTGCTACATTTGAGCCTTGGTGGATTTTAGATTTTTTTTTTAAAGGTCATTCACCTTTTCTCCCTGTGCTATCTTCAAAACCTTGGGTTTGTCCCTCTCACTCCTGTGGCATTCAGATGTTTAAGAGCTATTTATCTTGCTTTATACAAATTTTTTCTTTCTTTTTTTTCTTTTTGTAATGATAAAGATGTTCTATTTGGGTTGCAAAAAAAAAAAGGAAAGAAAACCAGCCCCGCAGGGCGCTCACTTCCTTAGTCCCAGTCTTACCAGCTCCTCGCCCGCTCCTTTCTCTTCCTCTGACACGGGTGCGTCAGCACCTCTTGGTGACCAGATCTGGCTGAATTGTGATACACAGACTTCCAAGAAATTGGAAGTATAGGTAAAGTTTAGGCGCAACATAATCTAGTAATTTTCATGTGAATTTTGTCTTTTTAGGACATTTCCTCTAATGGCAACAACATACAACCATTAGCTGTCCTTTGTTAAAAGTTTTATCAAGTTATTTGCTAGAACGTTGAATCTCAAACTTTTGGGACCATAGTCCATTTAAGTGAGGACAGTGACTCTCCCTCACAAGCAATATTCTCCTTTTCCAGTGGGAGAAAGAACTGAGTGATAAAAATAAAGTACTCCTGGATAAACAAAGACTGTGGGTTTCATGTGAGCTGTGCTCGAGCCATAGCGTGTGGAGAACTCATGTCAAGATCTAGTTGGGAGAAGATTAGAGGCCAAAAATGCCATTGCTGCAAATAATACATCCGTATTGCAAAAGAGCTAATCAAACAGCCAACAAACGTATAACAATGAAGCTAAATCCACAGTTTGTCATTACATAGCCAGAAAACCACAATCAGCTGAAGAAAACACAGATGACACATTGCTGACAAAGTGCCCCTTCAAAAAAGCAGGTGCATTCCGACCAGCGTCGTAGGCATGCCCTGTGTGAGCTTTACAACATGCGTGCCGAGGAGTAACCCAGCTTCTCAGCAGACCGCTGAATTAGGTTCTTAGTCAACTCTAATTGTACATTAATTTTAGTTTATGAATAGCTAAGTTTAGCCACCTTTAGCTTTCTTCGTAGGTGCGGTGGTTAGTCTCACGTGTCAACTTGGCTAGGCTATAGGAGCCAGTTATTTAATTAAACACTAATGTAGACATTGCTTTGATGGTGTTTTATAAAACATCTAAAATCACTTAACTTTAATTAAAAGAGATTGCCTTCGAAAATGTAGGTGGGCTGGCCGCATCCAATCAGATGAAGGGCTTACAAGAGCAAAAACTGACGTTTTCCAGAGAAGAAGAAATTCTGACTGAAGCCTGCAGCCTAAAATCCTGCCTGAGTTTCCAGCCTTCGGGCCTGCCCTACAGATTTCAGACTTGTCAGGCCCCACAGTTGCAAAACCGATTCCTTACGATGCCTAAGTGTGTATATATTTACATCTCTACTGATCTATTTAGAGGAGATGCACATATATCCTTTTGGTTCTGTTCTTGGAGCTACAGTAGGTTACTAGTAGGCACCCCGTAGCTCTGTGTAAAATGAAAGTCACTTGCCCCTAAGAGCCAAAGAAACAAACACCTGGCATGTTTAGAGCAGTTTGTGGCCCCACGAGAGGGCCCTGCAGTGGGCCCCGCTGTATACACCACGGTACTGACCTCGAGCATGACCACAGGCTGCTCCTTTAGGCCACCTGCTGACCTTTTCCTCCACTGGCACCTCTGCTCCATGCCTGCTACATCAGCTTCCTTTCTTGCTTCTGCCTGGTCTTATCCTTGTCATTCCCTCTCTCAACTCAGAGCTTGAAGGCTCTCCAAGCCTCGTCCTTTACCCAAATCTACTGTTCCCTACTCTTCTTCTTCAGGTACCTTGAGTATGTTCAAGAGCAAACTCTTCAGCCAGGCCTATCCATGGCCTATCCTCTATCGCCAGAGCTCTTTGGGAGACAGCTCTACTCGCCCTCCTCCCATATCCAAGCTTCTGTGCCTAGAGGACTCCAGTTCCCAAATATGTACAACTGTAAGACTAGACTGTTCTGGATTCATCCCAAAACTTTTCAGTTTTTAAAGCTGTTAATTTATATAGCTCTTGACACAGCATTGTAAAGACTCATTTCTATTTCTCCAATTACAAAAATGTTCTGAAAATCCAGCAATGAAATGACAGGCCTGATGGTTCATAAAATACAGGAGCCATGTGTTAGTTACCTTCTGTAATAAAGTACACATTTGTCATCCAAACAGTGTATAACAAAAGTTGCCAAAACACTGATTTTTAAAAAAACTATAGTACACCCTAAATCAAAGAAAGGTAATTGCTAACCCCTATTTTCTCATATTCTAAGCTGTAAATGACCCCTGATATATAAGTTTACTTCTGGTGCTCAGACAAGCAACCCAGCTCTTCTGCTGAATCCATCCATCCATCCACCCATCCACCCATCCATCCATCCGTCCATCCATCCAACAATTAGTCCGTCCATTCATCCACTGTCCATTCATTGCTCATTTGACAAATATTTATTAAGCACCCAAATGCACATCACATTAAAGGCACTGGGGATTCATCACTGAACAAAGTCTCTATAGGATGGACAAAGTTATGGTGTGTTATGGAAGTCAGGAATTTGATCTCCAAATAAAAACTGACAAAGGAGAAACTGTCATTTATAAATTTATTTCTGGATTTAGTCCTATCACTTTGAGTAACCCTTGTTTCTTCCCCGTTGAAGTCTGATCAGTGAGACGTTGGCCAGAGACCACTTCCTGTTTGCCATAAATCATCCCTGATGCCTAGGTTACCTTCAGTACTGCACCAAACAAATAATGTGAGCAATTACACCCCAAGGACAGCAGTGTCCCTGCCAAGACAAATAATGAGAGCAACAGCCAGCATTACAGTATTCTAGACATCACTTAATCCTCAAATAAGCCTAAGAATCGGGTGCCATTATTTTCCCCCATTTTGCATATGGAGACCAAGACTTGGAGATTACTGAATTTGCCCCCACCACTCCAGTAGGAAACCCACGGTCTGGTGCCTTGACTGCTGGATGCCTCCTCCTGGCAGCAGCGGGGAAGCCCTGAACACTTTCTTTAACAACTGACCTTAATCATGGGCTTTTTGCCTCTCTCTGCAACCAGTCATCAACAAGCTTCTTTTCTGCTAATTACAACATCAACAGACAATAAATATTGAGTATATGTGTAGACTGTTTACTATTCTAATCAAATAGGGCATTCCACAAAGTTAAGTTGGCACCCATCTAATGAGACACATAATTGTTACTGAGCTGCATGGAAATTAGGTAAAACTGCTCCAATAAATGTCCATAATTGTTCCCAAATAATTGTCTGATGTTTTCTATTCCCATTTTTGAAATTTTGCAATGCCCATCATTTCCTGATATGATGTGCTATTTCTCCTTTTCTTCTTCTTTTTCTTCAGAACACAACCACATAAAATAAAACATGATGAGCCTAGATTGTATTTGCCAATGGCCTAAGCCCCACATTCCCCAGGGACGAGATCTCTCTGCATTTTGGGCACCCACACCTACCTCCCTAGGCCTCCTCCCTTCCTGGATGACCAGGTGGCGGAGGTTGGAGAGACGGCAGAAGTCAGCGAGACTCGCCTCGCGTCGGCTGTGGACGTGCCGCGGCTGGGCAGCTGGCATTGCCGGTGACCGCCATCCCAGGGGTTATGGACTGAATCATGGCCCCACACAGACATGCTCAAGACCTAACTCTCAGTCCTGGGGGTGTGAGCTCACCTGTAAACTGCACTTCCGAAGGACCTATTAAGAAGAGGCCATGGGAAGCGGCTGTGGCTCAATCAGTGGGGCTCCCGTTTGCCATATGGGAGGCCCCGGGTTCGGTTCCCGGGGCCTCCTGGTGAGGGCGGGGCCCGCCCGCACGGCGTGGTTGGCTGACCCAGCGAGCACAAGCAGCAAGGGGGGGATAAATGAATAAATAAATAAAATCTTTAAAAAAAAAGAAGAGGCCAAACTGAGGCAGGGTGTATGGCTGGAGTCCTTAAAGTAGAGGAAACTTGGACACAGCAGGAGACAGACGGAGAGACAGCCAGAGGCTGAGCTGTGCCTTTGCTGGTGAGCCTCACCAGCACAGAGGGGACGTGGCCCAGCCGGTACCTTGATGTTGGACCTCTCGCCTCCAAAACTCGAGCCAGTGACTTCCTGTTGCTTAAGCCAACTAGCCTGCGGTACTTTGTTACAGTTTCCCTGGCAAACTAAGACAACAGGTGATGACAATAAAAACCTAAAATGAACTCTGGATTTCCAGCATTTGAGATGTGGGAGTCTCAGAGTGGAAAGGAAAGGTTAGAGAAAACATTTTAGGAATGAGAGGTTTCCAGCTAAATATGGTGAACTGATCAGCTTTTAGTATTCTTTAACTCTAAAAGCCATCCTTAACTGACACTAAATAAATGAAAAAGATTGAAATTCAGAAGGGCAAAGTATGTGAGAGAAGACAATAGTGATAAGCAACATCAACAGTCTTTTGGAGGTTAGAAATGGAATGAAAGGTGGTGGTAGAAAGGAGGGAGCTGCCACCTAAACTCTGATGGGCAGGGATACCAGCAGGAACCCCCCCACCCCCACCAACGCTCCAGAGGCTACCGACTGGGTATTTCCAGGGAACCTTAAGGCAGGAATGAGATGTGTGATTGAAATTCGAGGCAGTCTTAGTTTCCAGGTTGCAAAGACAAATGTCATACAATGGGTTGGCTTAAACAATGGGAATTTATTGGCTCATGGATTTGAGGGTTAAGGGAAGTCCAAAACTGAGGCATCAGGAAGACTGGCGTTCTGGGGCTGGCTGCCAGCCATCCTTGATCCTTGACTTTCTCCCTTCTCTTCTGGGCTCTGTCGGCGTCCAGCTTCTGTCTGTTTCCCATGCCATGCTCTTCACAAAAACGTCCACTAATAGTCTTAGGTTCCAACCTTATTCAGCTGGCCACACCTTAACTAAAGTAACGTCTTCAAAAGCTCCTCTTTACAAGGGGTTCACACCAACAGAAGTGGATTATGATGAAGAACATGCTTCTTTCTGGGGTACTTACTCCAGCCTACCGTAGGGAGATTGCTTGATCACCTGTGACTAAGCTGCTAGACCCTCCCAGGCCCCTTCTCCCTTCCTGTGAATCCAGACAACAGCCCCTCCCCCCACTGCCCACAGAGACAGGCTGTCTAGAAAAATGGAAGGTTGCACTTCCATTCCAGAGCACCCCAGGCCTAGGAGAGAGCAAGGGCGACATAGCCGAAAACAGGAGGAGTAAATAAAGTCACTGAATGAGGAGTAGGCCCCTTCCCCCATCTCTTCCCTACTCTGCTTCCAGAACGCAGCAGTGGGAAACGCAGTCAATCAGAAAACAGCAGAATTCATCTCAGGAAGTACTGAGACTGCTCTAAAGGGGGAAAGACCCCACAATGCCGATGTTTGGGGTTTGCACAATGAAAAGGCTTACTTACTGTCCGATTACCATACAGCAAAGCTCGCTAGTACAAATTGGCAAAATCTACCCACCAATACAGAGCCTCCAGTCAGTTTTTTAGTGACTCACTATTGAATATTAATAGAGAGCCAAAATCCTCTAGATATTTGAGGAAAATCCCACAAAATTAGAGAAATAAACAAAGAACTTCAGCTGAAGAGTCAACACAAGAAGTAAAAGAAAACTTCAATGAAACTACAATCAATATCCTCACAAAGATAAGATATTGCATCTTTGAAACTAGTACAGGATGTTATCCATTAATAAAAATATTAGGAATTAATATATGAAAGAAATTTTAAATTATTAATTTTTAACAATAATGTAAATCTCTCAGAAGGGAGAATAAAAAGAGAAGAAAATAGGAGGGGAAAATTAGAAAATTAGAGTATCATATCAGAGGTGCCAATATTCAACTAAAAGGAGTTCCAGAAAAAAGAAAACACAAAATAGAGGTAAAGAAATTATCAAAGAAATAACACAAAGCCTCCACTAATAGTCTTAGGGTGGCATTGTCAAGAAGGAACAGCTTAAGGATTCTAAAATGAACCTAAAAACATGGAAAATTTCTTGAATAATTCTGCTCTCTAGTCCCAGTTTGGCTACCTTGTGAAATGATTCTCTGCAGTAAACGGACTTTTCATTTATCTAGTCATTGAAACTTCCATTCAGATCTGCAGGATTACAGAAAACACAGGGTATGCAGGCTAGGAACACATAAGAAAGTTGTACTAAGATGGTAATGAAACCCTGTATTCATCTTGACATGTTTCCAATGGAAAATATTGTGTTTTGAGTGTTTATTGTTCAGTTTATTACTTCTCGCCTGCAAATTCACCTGGGTTCCAGAACCAAATCCTAACCTGCTTACTACACATTTCCACTTGCACCAGCTCAAGCTCACCACGCCCAGAGGAAGCGTTCTCTACAACCAGCTGTGCTGGCTTGGAGCTCTGTACCCCAGAAAAGCTGTTCTTAATCTGAATCCACTCCTATGGGTGTGAGCCCATTGTAAACAGGAACTTTTGATGAGGTGACTTTGCTTAAACTCTGGCCAGTTGAATCAGGATTTTTTTTTTTTTTTTTTTTTTCAGGAGATACCAGGATTGAACCCAGGGCCTCCCAATGGGAAGCAGGTACTCAAATCACTTAGCTACACCCACTCCCCCAAGATGCGTCTTAATCCAATTACTGAAGGCCTTATAGAGAAGGCCACAGAGAGAAAACTCTGAGGGAGCAGCCAGAAGTGGGAAGTCAACAGAACAGGGAAGAGAAGAGAGGAGAGGCTGGCATGTGCATTGCCATGTGACTGAGAAGCCAAGGACCAAGGATGGCTGGCAGCCAGCTCCAGAACGCCAGTCGACTGTCTGAGAGAGAGCATTGCCTTCCTGATGCCTCAGTTTTCGACTTCTCCTATACTCAAAACCATGAGCTAATAAACTCCCGTTCTTTAATCCAACCCATTGCATGGCATTTGTTTTAGCAGCCAGGAACCTAAAACACCACCCTTCCTGCTCCATCCAGTTCTCTCTCTGTTAATTAAAGCATCATCCCTTCAATGAGACCACATATGGGGTGGCTTTTGACCACTCCCTCCCCTTCGTCTTTTCTTTCTTCAATAGGTCAAAAGGTCTCCTGTATCTAGAGTGAACCTCTGTTTTTTCTTTGTACCCAGAACCCCTTCCTCTCGGTACTACCCCTCTCCTACAGGAGGTAGTGCAGTCAAGCACAGCAGCCCCTGATTCCTATTCAGAAACAAGCATGTGACCCCAGTCCATCAATTCATAGTGTCTCATCCTCTTGGGAAGGGGTGAGTTTGTGCTACCACCAGGGCCAGAGTCCTTTTCTTGGGATTCATTATTAAATATTTAATAAATTCTCTCTCCACTAAGATTGCTTATCTAGGACTATATGAATTTGTAGCTACCGCAGACATCTTCCTAGCTATAAGGAGGATGCCTATTTAGAGTAGAAGAGAATGAGATAATTGTAACAAATATACCACACTAATGAAGGACCTTGTTAATATGGGAAGGTGTGGGAGAGGTAGGGAATGGGAGATATGGGAATCCCCTATATTTTTTATGTAACTTCTATGTGAAGTTTTTTTTTTTTTTTAATTTTTAAGTGCTTTTTTAAAAAAACAAGAGAATGAGATCAACACAAAGAAGGTTTCAGAGCCAATATGGAAAGGCAGTTTTGATGACATTGTTTTGCATCCCTAGAGCCAGTCATACCTGAAGACTATCCCATCTCTGGACATCATACCAGTTAGAAGCATGGAATTTCAAACCCTGGCTCCACCACTTTCTAGTAAGGTGGACTTGCCAAGCTATTTCACTCTTCCAAGTCTTACGTATGTCATCTATAGAATGGGAGATAATAGTAGTACCTACCTCACAGAGTTGTAGAAGGCTTAGTATAGGCAATGCTCAGTAAATGTTAGCAAGTAATTCTTTTGTTGCTTGAGTTAGTGTGAATTGGGGTCCTGACACATTAGAGAAAGCCCTGATGAAAGAATTTCAATGTTCTCTGAAATGTGACCAGAGTTCCCCTCTTTGCTCTTCCATTATCACCACATCCATGAGAGTCTTGAGCAGTGTTTCAGCTGGCTCACCTGAGTGCGTCTCCACTCTGCCATCCACCTGAATCATCAGTGCCAGAGCAACCTTCGCTAAAATCACTTGCATTGTGAACCATCCCTGCTTCAATTTCTGCTCAGACTCCTCGCCCTGGCTCTCTGAGCTTCCACCACCTTCACCGTTCAGTCTGAATCCCCTCTGTCCCTAACGTTCTGGTCGACCTGATAATCCTCCCTCTAGCCAGTTCACATCCCTCTGCCTTACCTTCAGTCCTCTCCATCACCTACCACATCTTTTTCCCTCCAGTTAATCATTCCCAAGCATTCTTCGTGCTCACTCAAATTCTGCCTCCTTTGTGACTGCCTTCTCTGGCCATTGTGGCTTTCTCTGCTTTACCCTCTTTGATATTCATCATTTTCAGTTCTGGACTACATGCTGCACCACAGAACTCCTAGAGGCACTTATGTAGTTGCAGGTGAGTCTAACTAGTCCAACTACAAAGTGTTTTTAGGTTACTTTTTTTTTTCATGTCCCCAAACTTGGTGGTAAGCCCACAATAGGCATCAAAATACTAGGTTTTGGTAGGACCCAACTATAATACTACCCAGCACGATTTTTTAAAGTTTTAAGAGAATTTTTCAGAAAACTCAGGATAACTAACTGTGATTGCCTAATCTTGATGCAAAACCTTGATTCTGAGAGGCATATAATTAAATGACAAAATCAGGCCATTTCAAGATAGTTCCAGGTCTTTATTACAAATGCACATATGCATTAGAATAGTTCCAATGGGAGTAGGTCTTCAACTTGGTCCTTTTTTTCACAGAATGGCAAATACCTTTTGAAATTGTCTAAGAATTTCACTCCCACCAAAAAAAGCCTCATTGCCTCCATTTTCTAACCAGATTCCTGAAAAAATAACTGGCTTTGTTTATTTTAAAGGGTAATACATTAATTTTCTTTCAAGGTATAAAAAAAAGAGAGACTTCCAAAATTTGAGTCTCCTTTGGTTTCAAAGATCTATAAAAAATACATTAATCATGCTCATTTGTCCTTTGACTTAATAATCCAGTTTACCAGCAACAAAGACTAACAACACACTACGCCAATGTATGCAAACCACATTAATCCTGCAGCAACACTATGTCAACATCATCATGAACGCCTTGCAAAAGCAGTTCTCCCGGGTACGTCACGATCTTCCTTCGTTTTGCAGCTTTGAGAGTTCCCACTAGTGCTTCGAAGAGGTTGGCACATTTGTCATCTTGGAAGAGGACCCCAAATTTCACACTTAACTTTCCGTCAGCATCTAATTTGAGAAAATACAATGTTAGCAAAGAAAGTCTGTTTCTTGTCCCCATGTGTGGCCGATTTACAAACTCTTTAAAAAAACATCCAGGGAAACGGATGTGGCTCAAGAGGTTCGGCGTCCGTCTACCATATGGAGAGACCGGGGTTCGATCCCCGGTACCTCCCGGTAAAAAAAAAAAAAAAAACAAAAAACATCCAACTATGGGTTAACCAACATTTCAATACAACACTTAAGATCATAAGTTCAGCGTAGCCTCTTCCCAGATCCAAAAAGTGATGGAATAAACACAACGGTTGCACCCCTCTTAGCCTGGATATTATCTGGAAAAAAAGAGAACCGAGTAGCATTTACAGAAGGTTAATGTGTTACCGTACCACTGACACGGACAAATGTGTCTTTCTCTAAATTTCAATTTTTAATTGTTATGTTCATTGTTGAATCAATAAAAATAATAATAAAAGAGAAGTCTGGGGTGAGGAACCCCGTCTCTCTGAGAGTGCTCTGAACATGCTCAGAAACCAAAGGGTGGGGGTGGGGGGGCAGCCTTAACTAGACATTCTCCTCGTGCATCCGAATAATGGGGCCGCCTATGTTCCTATGTTCAAAGCTGGCCTCCAAACTAGAGCGTCTGGGAATCTTGTTAAATACACATTTCTGGGCCCACCACAAAATAGTCAAAAGGTGGAAGCAACCCTAGTGTCCATCCACAGATGATGGAGAAACAAAACGCAGTCCATCCTTATGCAACGGAAGGTCATTCAGCTGTAAAAAAGGAATGAAGTTCTGACACGCATGACAACGCGGATGAACTTTGAAAACATTTCGCTAAGTGAAATAATCCACACACAAAAGGACAAATATTGTATGATCCCACTTATATGAAATACCGAGAATATTCAAATTCAGAGACAGAAAGTGGATCACAGGTTACCAGGGGGTGTGGGAGGGGAAGTGGGGAGCTACTGCTTGATGGGTACAGAGTTTCTCTATGGAGCGAAAAATGTTATGGAAATGGGTGGTAGTGATGGTCAAACGACATTGAGAATATAATTAGTACTACTAAGTGTACATTTGAAAGCAGCTAAGAGGAGATTTTGAGTTGTATATATGTTATCACAATATTCTACATTCTAAAAACTTAAGGGAACAAAAAGTGGATGTGCTGTTAAAACGCAATCATTTGTGGGGAGCGGATGTACCTCAGTGGCTGAGCGCCTGCTTCCCATGTACGAGGTCCTGGGTTCAATCCCTGGTACCTCCTTTTAAAATAAAAAGCAAAATATATATATAAAAAAATAACATTTATGTAAGCAATAAATAAATAAATTTTAAAAAAGCAATCACTGAAAACCTGACCGTCAGGGCGATGTGGGAACCCCCCTTTGCTGGCAGATCCCCATCTACCCGGCCCTGCTTCCCACGTCGCTGCAAGCTAATTCCTCTCAAAGGTGTGCCAGGAGGCTCTTCCTGGGCTCAAGGTCCTGAGTTCCCTGGGACCCGCTGGAACTCCCTGCGCAACGTGCAGCAAGACGTGCAGCAAGAACAAGGTCTAGGGCCACTTCCTCACTTGCCAAGAAATGGTGTCGGCACCCATGGAGAAAATAAGAGTAAAGCAGCAGCACAAAGCTGGACAAGATCAGATGCCAAATGAGATGCAAAGACAGGACGTCCTGCAGTCTGGAGGAGGGCAAGCCAGGGGGACCCCGGAGAGCTGAGGGACCCCCAAGGAGGCGGTGACAGCTGTGGGTGTTACAGGGCACCTTAGCGTGGGGTGTTTTCTCAACCCTGTGGACCTCAGGGGACAGCTCAGCCACCTACTGGCTATGTGGCCTTGAGCAAGTGCTTGCTTCCACTCCCCAAGCCCCCCGTTTCCTCATCCCTGAAACCCGTGCTGCTGTCGGGGGCACTGCTCGGGGCACACACAGGGCGCTCGCCAGCGACCACGGCTATTGGGCGAGCATGGTCAGGCCAGCTTGCGAGCCAGCCGGGAGCACAGGCAGGTACCTGGGGAAGCACGAGGGTCAGCCCCCGGAGCAAAGCAGCTACCTGTTCATAAAAGGAAAACGGGGAGCCTGCCTCGGCAGCCAAGAGAATCCTGCAGGGATTTCAGATCCAAGCCGGGCCGTGGGGCGCTCTCACACAGGTCCTTCAAGCCCCCCAGCTTGGGTCACCTCGTCCACAAAACCAGGCAAAAACAGCCCCTGGCAGGGTTGTTGCAAAGATTATGGGGCACGCTTTCACAGAGGGCTGGCATGGAGGAAATTGCCAAATTAGGTTAAATCGTGGTTTGTTTGTTTTTTAATAGAGAAGTGGTAAGTTTACAGAAACATCATGCAGAAAATAGAGCTCCCACATACCCTCGCCCATTAACACCTTGCATCAGGTGCATCAGGTGGTACACTTTTGCAGTTGATGAAAGAATATTGTTATAATTGCACTATTAATTATAATCCATGGTTTACATTAGTGTTTACTGTTTGTACAGTCCTATGGTTTGTTTTTGTTTTAATTTTTACTACAGTAACATAAATATACAACCTAAAATTTCCCCTTTTAGCCACATTCAAATTAAGTTAAATATTTTAAAGGCACCCAAGGCAGAAATCCAGAATTCTGCTCGCTCACCCTAGATCTGACACAAAGTCCAGGTGACTGTCTTCTCAGAATCTTCCGCAGCTCTCGCCTCTCCTCTCCACTGACAATTAAGTCCTTGACGCAGCCCTAATTGTTTCTCACCTGGATGACCGTGAGACTCCTCGCCAGCCCCCCAGTACATCCCCAACATTGGTGTGCAATAACCAACGTGGAATACACTTTATAAGATGCAGGCCTGGCTGGTGCTCTACCGCTTTAATCTTCAGTGGCTCCCTGTCGCCCTCAAAACAAGTGCAGTCCTTGCCTCACGGGTGAGGCTTTCCAAACTCCCTCTCTTGCCGGGTCTCCCACCATCTCGCTCCAGGCACCTTTTGGTCATGGCATAATGAACTGCTTGCTGTTGCCTAAGGTGACAATCCTGCCTTGGTAATTTTGTCCTTGTTGAGCCATCTGCCAAGCACCACAGACTCCTTTCCCTAGCTAAATTCTTTTTCTTCAAGAATGGACTCAAATGTCACCTCCCCTGAGAAGCCCTCCAGGATCTCTTCAGTTGTATAAAAAGCTCCTCATATAAAATTGAGTATAACAAAGCACTCACCATCAATTACAGTAATTAATACCGAACATTTATTGAGCTTTGTTCCCTGAACTGTTCAATGCATTTTACGTTCACTAAAACCCAATCCTCATTTCATTAAAGATGACACAACTGATTGCAAGAAGCACCATTATATTACATTCCAGCTAAATTGACAATTTATAACACACCAAATATTGTAAGATGCATTCTTATTTCAGCTATTTTAAAGTATGAAAAAAGTGTCTTCAAATCACTGAAACAGAGTATTGTTCTCATTACAAATAAGAGAACCAAGGCACAGAAAGGGTTAGTAATGTTCCCAAAGTCACACAGCAGTACCCTGAGGAGCCGGGATTCCCTTCCTTAGAGTCAGACTCCACAGTCCATACCTTTAAGCACTTCTAGTTTGTCTATTTTCTAGCTACTCAAAGAGGACTAAAAAGATTGAGATGGAATTTTGTTTATTTCCACATCTCCAGTCCTCAAGAAGTATTTGCTGAAAGAACTTAAATCTTCAGATAATCTTTCTTCACATAATCTTTTTCAGTAGGTAAAAAATGAGAGACTTTAAAGAATTTGATTTTAAAAGAAACAGAGAAAACTAAATTCATCATTTCCAACTCGAGCTCATATATCCTACGAGATTAGTCAAAATTTCTCCAGATGCAACTGAAATAATTAACCATAACACGGCAGAGGATAACACATCTCCAACGTTTCCCAACTCAGTAAACTCCCAGGAAAGCGGTAAGTCAAGGCAGCCTGGAGAAGCTGCAAAGCGCAAAACATTTCCTGCTAATTTTGAAGTGGAGGTTCAGTTTGCCCCAATAAAAATGACACTGTTTTGGGGATGGAAAGGTTAGAATTTTTAAAGCAATTGAATCTGATCAATAGCTCTAGGCTGAAATGGATAAAGAGCTAAAGGGGAAGAAAATCCTATACATCTTTGGAAATACACCTTCAACTGCTTTAATAACCCAGGTAACAGTGCTTCTGCCAAGAGTGAGGTGAACTCACGGGGCTCAGGAGAAACCCGGAACAGGGCAGGGTTCCCGAGCAAGGGGCTCACTGCCTGATGCACATGGAAGCCAGTGCTGTGACTCCGGGATTTTGAGAAAAGAAAATTTTATCACGAGGTAGACCGGCAAGGAGACAGGAGGCAAGCTCAAGCCTGTCTCCCAGATCTGAGAATTAAGGGAGTTTTACGGGACAGAAAGAAAGGGAGGGGACGGTGGTGGCAGGGATTCGGCTGGCATATTCTGATTGTTTACATAACTGTCCGTATGATAGTGATACGCCCGCAGACCAGGTCTTCCTCGAGGGACCCCTCACAATTTATCTGCTTCCGACGTCTCCTCATCCTCGTAATCTTGCTTCCTAGCAGAGTGATTTTTGTTCCCAGTGTCCGAGGGGTCACCCAAGGGACAGGAATGAGCGTTTCTGCACGCGCTCTGGTTTATAACGCGCGGCCAAGTTTGACCGCCTGTGAAACAAGCTCACAGAAGAGTTTAGTTATGGGAGGGGAAGAGATCCTGATAAACGGGTTTTGCCTGAATCCTCAGTGTTAGCTGTGACAATGGGGTCTCCCAGCTATCCCCCAGCCCCACCCCAGTTTCGGTCCCCCCTTGAGTTTTTAACATTCCTCAGTCATGAGGGATTCGGGGCGACGTCGGCTCTGGCCGCTTCGTGCTGACTCGGGGCGCTGTTCGGGCTCGAGCAGTGGGCTGCTTGGCGTGGAGCTGGAGGTGCTCGTGACACTCTGGAGTTGAAACTGTCTGGGTGGGTGACTTGCGCGGAGACCGCAGCGGTCAGCTTGAAAAGGAGGCATGTTCCAAGAAAGCAGAGTAAGGGGATCCACAGGCCGTGTGGGATGGGCCAGGGAGGGTCACCTGAGTTATCAGGGAACCAGGGCGAAAGGGCCAGTACAAGACGTGAGGTGGTGCCAAGACGACTCAGGAAGCTCCAAACTCTGGGACGAGGCGGCGAGCTCTCGGAGCTCAGTCCCATCTTGAACAACTCGCCCACATGTGCTGATGCAGAAACAGCATTCTTCTCTGAGAAAGACACAGCTGCCACCCTCGATGGCGAGAGGTGTCCAGAGCTCTTCGATTTTAGAGGACCGATTCTGCTAGGGCTGTTCCCTGTCTTTGTAGTCCAAGAAAGCCGGACTGAGTACGGCTGAACCCAGTGTAGACCTGTAGCGAGATATTTTTAATGGCCGTTTCCAAGTCTAAATAGCCGTGACCGGGAAGGAATCGATGTAGCATGGCACAGCCAGTGCCCTGCTCTTCCCCAAGGGAGTGGAGGCAGGTGCTGTGCGTCTGTCGTTTTGGAGGGAAAAGTTGATAGGAGGTGAGAGACCCTAAACTGAGGACTAGCGATGAGTTAAGTCTGCCGTGATAATGTCTGGCGTTACGGAGACAAGCCCACAGGTCCCGTGCCAGGAGAAAGGGAGCGGGACATATATCTTGTCTCCGCATAGCCAGAAATATCCCGTGCCTTCTAAGGACAGCGAGGGAGGCATAAAAACCTGGGAGAGCGGGTCTGAAGCTTGGCGAGGCGCTCGAGTGTTCTTCTGCTGGCACGTCAGTGAGTCAAAGAGTTGGGGTAACGGGCTGATGCCGGTGTAGTCGTCGGGGCCGCCAACGCTCAGAGACCCGGAAGACCGGTCTCCGGGGAGGAAAAGGCTGTGGCACGGATTTCCACGAGCAACGTCTACCCAGTCGGAGGTACTGGGAAAGAACACTTCCTGTGCTACCCACATCCGGGAGTAAGACCCGGAGGGGTAGCTCGAGTTCACAGCTCGTGGGAGGGGTCCTCGGGTTTGGTGGTAGTAAGTGGAGGTGATGGTGGTGCAGGGCCAAAAAGGGACAAGTTCACCATTAAATTGAAAGGCTTATCCGCCCTTATCAGCGGTGCTGGGGTAGGGGTAATTCGAATATTCTACAGGGGGTGACTAAAGACAGTCTTGGACTGACTGAATCCCCAGCTCCAGTATTGCAGGGTAAAGTTGCAGTATTCTGTGGGGATGTGCCCTAGTGGTACCTGACAGGTGGCTTCAGTCTCTGGCTCACCGGCAGGGGAGAGAGTGGAAGGCTCGTTTCTCCGTTGAGCAAATGATAAGTTCCGAGCAGGATTATACATGCAAAGTGAGAGGTTTCGGTTAAGCACTTTAACGTTACCAATCGGGATCCCCGGTACTCGACAGGTGACGGGGGTCCCAAATCATAGACGACTTTGTCCCGCTCCCCAGTGCATGGTCCTTCCCGTGAGCAAGAATTTAGTCTTTCCAAGTGCCGCTGAGAAGCAGCCAGACTTGCAAAGGGGCAGGGGCAGCAGTAAGAGTGGACTCAGGCTCCGAGCTGTTACTGCCGAGACAGAACCAACACTGAGATCTGTTGCCTAGTTCAGCTGTTTTCTGAACGGATTCCTAGTAGGGATGTGAATGAGGACTGATCCTAAGGCTGCTAGGGAGCTCATGGCGAGGGGACCTGAAGAAGCAGTGGCCCTCATGACTACAAAGAAAGCGGGTCAATCAGTCAGGTAGTTTACAGAGGCTCGTCAACATATGAACATGATAACAAGACAGACAGACACAGTCAGGCTGAGACACCAGGGTTCACGCATTACTAATCTAGTGGGTTTTTCTTTTTAAAGAGTAGTTTCAGGTCAGTGATGGGTTCACACAAGCGTTTTGCAGAAAGTTTTCAGTATGATTCCGTGATCCAGTGTTCGGGGGCTTTGGTCTTGCTGATTCCCGTTGTCCATGGAGACGGTCTCCAGCCTGGCTCCCCTGGATTGACCTGTCATTGCCAAGGTGGTTAAAAGGCACCAGTTTCACTCGGGAATGGTGACTCCACAGTTTTACACCCTGTAACTTAACAGAAGAGTGAGTAGCCAGTAAAACTTGTCATGGTCCGTCCCATTGGGGTTGTAATGCATCTTCAAGGTGCAGCTTTTTCCGGGTTTTAAGGAGCACTCATCTCCAGGGCTATACAGTGGAGGGGTACCTCTGTGGGGAACCCAAGGCGGCTAGAGGCACACTGTTGAGTGGCAGTCACAGAAGCACTTGAAGACTGCACACACTTGACAGTATCTAGCTCACTGGGTGTTGATTCACACCAACTTTCACATCTCTTTCATCTTTCTCTTGGAATTGTTCAGTAATGGCGACTCAGGTTTGATGTACAAATAAAGTGATTAGAGACCAGAAGAGTGATGGGCTTGGCAGAATAATGGCCCCCAAAGTTGTGCACAACCTAAGGGAACCAGGAAGCTTCCGCAGCAGAGGGACTTTCCAGACGGGATTAGATTAAGAGCTTGGGTAAGGGAAGACTATTCTGGAAGAGCCGAGTGGCCCACTGCAAGAAAAGGTCAGTGACGGACGTGAGGGCCTCGACCCACTGTTGTTAGCTTTGAGGATGGAGGAAGGGGTCACAAGCCAAGGAAGGCGGGCAGCCTCTAGAAGCTGGGAAAGGCAGGAAATGGATTCTTCCCTGGAGCCTCCAGAAAGGAATACAGCCCCGCTGACAGCTCGATCTTAGTCCAGCGAGACCCTTGACAAGCTTCGGCCTACGTAACTGTTAGAGCAATTGATTTGGATTGTTTTCCATGATGAGCTTGTGGCAGTTGTTACTGCAGCAACAGAAAACAGCACAGAAGACACTGAGCACAAGGGGCTTAATGGGATTTTCAAAGTATGTTTTGTTATGTCAAAGTAGTTGCATTTCATAAGCAGACAAAGCAATTATTAAGAAGACTCAAGCTGTTAGAACAAAGCAATTCTCATGAGGTAGTTGTTAAAAGCTGTTTTTCTCTTATATGATGGAATTTTTAAACTTTGAGTTGCACTATGCTAATTTTCACTTTATTGATTACTCTTAGTATTTCAAAATGTTCCCCTATCTCTTGCAGATGTAACCTGAAACCAAATACCTAAAGCTACAAATATAACAATAGCTTTCCTTACAGTTCAGGAAAAGGGCACCCACCGATACTACATGTCACTATCTTCATGGTAGCTATTATTTGCTGGTGAAATAAAAAGCTGACTTAAAAATAAACCTACCTAAAAAGTCCCAAATAGACATTTTTCTAAAGAAGAAATACAAATGGCCAAAAAAGTACATGAAAAAATGTTCAGCATCACTGACGATTAGGAAAATGGAAACCAAAGCTCCAATGAGATATCTTTTCATACCTCCTAGAATGGCTACTGTGAACAAAACAGAAAACTTCAAGTGTTGAAGAGGATGTGGAGAGAAAGGAAAGCTTATCCACCGTTGGTGGGAATGTAGAATGGTATGGACAGTGTGAAAGTCTGTTTGGTGGTTCCTAAGGAAGTTAGATATAGATCTACCATGTGACCCGGCAATACCACTACTGGGTCTCTACCCAGAACTGAGAGCAGTGACATGAACAGACATCTGCTCACTGATGTTCATAGCGACATTATTCACCATTGCCAAAAGATGGAAACAACCCAGGTGTCCATCAACTGACAAATGGATAAACAAACTGTGGTATATACACATGATGGAATATTATTCATGTAAGAAATGAAGTCATAAAGCATATGGCAACATGGATGAACCTGGTGGACATTATGTTGAGTGAAGCAAGCCAGGCACAAAAGGCAAATAGTGTATGACTTCACTATTATGAACTAAATATAATGGCTAGAATGTAAGTCACCAGAGAATAAAATGTAGTTAGAGAATGGAAAACTGAGGTTTAATCTGTGCAGAATTGGTAAAAAGTTGTTTGGAAATGAATAGAAATGCTGAAAGCACATCACAGGATTTGTGATTAGTAGCATTAACATTTGGTTATGATGGTTTACTTTTGTTGTTGTTGTTTTCTGGAGTAATGAAAATGCTCTAATATTGATTGAAGTGATTAATGCACAACTTGGTGATTATACCAAATGCCACTGATTGTACATTTTAGATAAATTGTAGGGTTTACGAACAAAAAAAACAATGTGATGGGTTGGGGGAAAATACACCAAATGTAAGATACGGACTATAGTTGGAAGTAACGCTTTGATGATGCTCTTTCATAATTTGTTACAAAGGTAAATGGAAGGTATTTGTGGTGGGGTGATATACGGGAGTCCTGTATGATGTTACGCATGTTTGTTTTTTAAATTCACAACTTTTTTTTTTTAATGAGGTACGAGGGATTGAACCCAGGACCTTATACATGGGAAGCAGGCATTCAACCACTGGTATACCTGCTCCCAAGTTCACAACTTTTATTATACACTTATTGTTTATAGCTGTTCATTTATGAATGATATACCTCAATAAATTGTTTTTAACATGAATTAAAAAATATATTTAAAAAATAAAATGAAATAAACCTGCCTAAAGGATGGCTTACTTTAGCTGTAATAAATCATAAATACCTGATTACCTGGAATTCAAGCATTTGTAGAAAACAACGACCATTTAGCCTGATTTCAGACTAAGTCCCTAGTTATTTGGAATTTTGTGAAATGATGACAAGTTAAAGCAGAGAAAATGATTTTAACAGTGTAGCAGATAAAAGCTTAGACACGATCCGATCACCCAGCTCGCCGCGGCCAGACCACGGCGCCGACAACTCTGCTCTGGGTCTCCAGGTATCTTTTCAGGGGACAAGCCGGGGACCAGGGGCAGAGCCGCCATAACTGCGTCCCGAAGCCCCGGAGACCCCTTCCCAGGCTTCCACCAGACTGCCGGTCCCGCCTATGTGAGGTGAAATCATGAAGACAGACCATTTCTGTGTCAGAATACTTACTTTTTGAACCCAAGCGATGAATTTCCTCCACTAAGAGGCTAACTTCATGATCCACATTCATTGCTGCCTGCGAGAGAAAAAGAAAGCTTGTCTCATTCCCATTTCTACATCCCATCAAGCACATCTCACCAAAGCCAAAGGCTCTTCCTTCCCTTTAATTCCATGTAGCATTTGCCACTATGACTTTAACTCATCCCTCTTCCTAAAAACACTTGTGTGATGCCCACAGCATTCCACGTCCCTCGTTTCCCCACGACCCCTATCATCGCCCTCTCTGTAGAGCCCCCGCTGGTCCACTGCACCCACCATTAACGCTGGGCACGGCCTCCTTGGGGTGTTCTCCTGGGCACCCAAACAACAGAGGGGACCAGCCTGGAGGGAGCAAGGCCAGGAACAAACAGCCATGTGACAAGCGCCCCTTAGTGCTGGGAGCCTAAAGCCCGAGGACACACTGGCTTCCTGGACGTGGCACTGGGGAAGGAAGGCAGTCGACCGGGGGAGGGGACCCTGGGCAGGCAAGAGCATCTGCAAAGGCAGGGAGGCAGCACGCTCGAGGCTGGCACTGAGTTGGGAGGGAGGGTGAGCCGGCCTGGACCCTGGGGGAGCTAAGACGGCCAGGGGGCAGCCCCACAATGGCTGCCAGACCCCACGGGGGCATCTTGTCCTTCTGCAATGGTCTTGGTACCACCGGTGGCAGTGGGGAGCTGGTGTGAAGACTGTCCATCGTCAGAACAGAACGGGAGTGGAGGCGCCCTTGGCTGCCTGGCTCTGCCCACATTCTTCCTCCACTGCCCTTGCCCTCGAGGCTGCAGCTACACCTGCATCTTTTTTTTTTTTTTTTTAAGATTTATTTTATTTCTTTCTTCCCACCCCCTTGTTGTTTGCACTTGCTGTGTCTGTTTGTCTTTCTTGTTTCTTTAGGAGGCACCAGGAGCTGAACTCGGTTACCTCCGACGCAGGAGAGAGGCACCTAATCACTTGAGCCATATCCGCCGCCTGCTTCGTTGTGACTCATTATGTTTTTCCTCCCCGTGTCTCTTGTTGCATCGTGTCTCTTACTGCGTCATCGTGTTGCATCAGTTCACTACGCCTGCCTGTCACGTCAGGTCGCTGTCTTCTTTAGGAGAACCGGGGACCTTCTATGTGGTAGACGGGAGCTCAATCACTTGAGCCACATCCGCTTCCCAATGCCTGCATCTTTTTAATCCTCAAACATCCCCTGCTCTCCCCTCTCCAGCCTTCTTCACACATACTGTCTCCTCGGGCCAGAGCCTCCCTGCTCCTCTTTCTCAGGGCTAACTTCCACACCTCCAGTCCCAGGCTGAGGAGGCAGAAATTTACAGTGAAAACAACCACGCGGGGTCAGAAAGCGTGAGCAGTGGGCAGCAGGCGAGTCCATTCTGTCGGCTTTCAAATCATAAGCTTTGCGAAAGGAACAAGGCGCTAAAAAAGCAACGTTGCACGTGTGGTCTAATTTGGGGTGGTGATTTAGAAGAAACAAACTTTATCCGGTCAGATTGGAACTGAATCTTGATAACTTGTTAAAAAAAAAAAAAGACAAGAGTGCCAGTGACGACTACATACCACCTATTTGAATGATGATTGGGACCTACCTACCTGTTATATCAGTTCATAAGCAAAAGCACCACCACCATCTGCTCTATTATTTGTGTGACTGTTCTAATTTAAGAAATTTATATTCCAGTAAAAGGTACACACCTCAAATTAAGTCCATCTACCAGAACAGAATGGGAGCTGAAATGCCTCAATATAAAAAATGCTATTGTCCAAATATTGAGAACTCTGTTAGTTGACGCCTGCCTAGAGCATTATATTCAATTCAAGACATAGTTTAAGAAATATTAAAAACCTAAAACAGGGAGCAGATGTAGCTCAGTGGTTGAGCTCCTGCTTCCCATGTACGAGGGCCCAGGTTCAGTCCCCAGTACCACCTAAAAAAAAAAATTCAAAAAGGCTAAAACATACCCAAGGATGCAGCCAGTGTCCTACAGGCCCGAATGCCATGAGAATAACGGTGGAAAACACCTGTTCACACCAGCGCAGTGGGCAGCTGTGGCTGCTGCCTGCCCAGCACCCATCCCCATTCTGGCACAGGCAGCCTAATTCCTGTTCAGGGAGAGCCTTTCCTTCCTCCAGGTCCCGCTGGCCTGGGAGAGCGCCACTCTGGGGCCCAGGAGGGGTTTCGGGCCTTACGTTTTGGGGCATGAGGTGGGTGATCCCACCCGGACAACGCCGGTCAGCCCCGAGTTCTAAGTCAGGACAGCTCCTGGTGTAAACGGCCACCGTGCAGAAAGCACTGCTCGAGCCCTGTTATGGACGGGCATGTGGCCCCCAAAAGTTGCACCTGTAGATTTGGAAATAGGGTCTTTGCAGACGTGAAACAGTTAAGATGAAGTCATACTATATCAGTGTGGACCCTAAATCCAAAAGAGGGAAACCTGGACACCAAGACACAGACACCCAGAGAGAAGGACCACGGGAAGACAGGCAGGCATTGGGGTGATGCCCCCACAAGCCCAGGAAGTTCTGGGGCCATCAGAAGCTGGAAGAAACAAAGAAGTATCCTCCCCCAGAGGGCACACGGGTCATTCATTTGATCAGAAGAACCTTGCCACGTGTTTATTTATCCCCATCAAATGGATGACAAAACTCAGGCTCAGAGGGGCTAACCGCCCACAGCTTCCTGCCGTTTCCAACTCACCATTCCAGCCCTGCTTTCCTCCTCCTCCTCCTCTTCCTCCTTTGCTGGCTATTATGCAAACTGCACTAAATATAAAAGTGGGCTGTATTTGTATGAAATAGTACATGCTGAACACTTCTTAAGGCAAAACACAAAGCAAAACAGGGAACACAGCAGCTAAGCGGCGTGAGAAGCGATCGCTGGCATACCTGACTTGGCACCTTTTATGTCTATCTATGGAGGAAGGAGACAAAGGCAGGAAATACCAATTGCTACGTATTCCCTGGAAGGCCCGGGACATCTTACAAAGAAGAAAAGAGCCGCCTGGGCCGGGAGAGAGCAAGGAGAGGGAAAACAGAGGCGGTGAGTCGAGAGACTGACTGACGGGAAGCGGAAGCGGCCCGCGGTGGTGACAGAAGCGACTTAGGCAACGCGCGTGGGAAGCACAAAGGGAGCGGCGAGTCCACGGCGCCGCCACCAAATGTGAACCACACCCAGGAATATTGAAGGACCCTCCTGGGGCTGCAGTTTTCAGAGTCGGGGGCCCAGCACGTGGAGATGGTCTAACGTCCAGACTCCAGCCCGGCGGCGCGGGGACCTCTGCACTCAGGCGCCCACGTGCGCTCTACGAGGGTTCTCGGGCCAGCTTGCTCGGCCACCCGGAGCTGGGGCGGCTCCAAGGGTCCCTCGGCCCCTGCTCCCGCCCGCGGGCGCGCACACGCTCCGTATCTGGGAACACGGCGCCAAGTTTAGGAGCCCTCCCGGAAGGCGCCCCAAGGCCCTCAACCCACGCACCGCCCTCGGCCCCCCGCCCCGGCGCCCGCGCAGAGCTGGGGACCCGGGCGCACGGGGGCTCGGGGCGCCTCCCCGGGAAGGGCTGCGGCTGGGAGGCCTTTGTCTCCGCCACCCGCGATCCGTGCGCCCAAACCCCGCGACGCGAAGGGACCCCGCGGGACCCTCCGTGCCCCCAGTGCACCCCCCCCCCCGTTCCCTCACGGTCGCCCGGTGCGGTGCTCACCCCCGCCCACCCCCGGGCCACAAGGCCCGCCACCCTGAGCCCGCACGAGCCTCGGGGCCTCAGCGCCAGCCCTTCCCCACCCGGCTTTGCGGAAGGCGCTCCCCGCCCCCCGGCGCCCCGCAGTCAAGGTCATCCCACCGCGCCCCCTCGGGACGGGTGGGCGAGTCGCACCCCCCGGCCCCCGCCCTGCGCGCTGCCCTGGGCCGCGACGGCACCGTCCCGGCGTCCCTCCTACCTGGCCGCGCCTTCCTGGGTCCCGGCGCGCCGCCTCGGTCTCTCTGCTCTGGGGCCAGCGGTCACCTTCTCAGCGCGCTGGGGAGGAAGAGCACAGAAGGAAGTGACTGAGCGGCGACAAGGGCGGGGGGGCGGGGAAGGGGAGCAGGGTTTACGGCTCGGCAAGGGGCCGCCCACCACTCCCAAGGACCAGCCTGGGGGAGGGAAGGCTCCCAGCGGGAGGCAGGCCCCGGGCAGGTGGCGGGCGCCGCAGGCTGGCAGGAAAACGCGCCCGGAGCCTCGGTGGCCGCCGCCTTTCCTCCGGGCTCCTGGTGCCACGGGTTCCCCGGGACGCCCGCGTTGGCTTCCTGCCAGGATCTCTCTCCCGAAACGAAAACCCAGAGGCCCCCGAAGTGCTGGGTGCTGAGGTCCCCGAGGAAGAGCGTGACGCAGGTCCTGCGTGTGTCATGCAGGGTCCTCCAGAACTAGACTGGTGTGCAAAGAAACGCGTTCCTGCAAACCAGCTTGCTGCACTGCAAAGAAAATGTATTTGGGCAAAGCTGGTTCTTGATCCCGGGTCAGTACAGGTTTCTTAACCTTCTTCATTCATTATGCCCAACATTTCACTGTGTAAGTCAATCAATTTACCCACAGGCCCTGAAGGCACTGTTGTAATCACCGGGTGTGTCAGGAGCTTGCCTTAGCCCAAGGCCCTGCTGAGAAAAGTGACCCAAACTATTCCTAGAGCAGGGGTTGCACAAATACGTAGAAACAACCCCCTCCCCACAGTTGATGGGGTTGAGGTGACCATGGGACTCAAGAGCACACAGTCCCTAAACTGACCACTGGCGATCTAGGAGGTGACCAGGGTGAACTTGCACTCGGATAGTCAGATAATCCAATCAGATTCTCCCCTGGAAATTGGCGGTGGAGAGCACAGAAAACGAACCTTCCATAGAAAGGCGGAAGCTGAGGAGGGCGTCCAGCAGGAGGGTCCCAAACGGGTCTCCTGTAAGCAAAACACCTGAGGAGGGGTGATCAGTCCCTAGGGTGCCACTGCTAGTAGGTGGTTAGGAGTAAGCCATCAGTGTTTCCCAGGACTCTGCCAAACAGCAAAGAAGAACTAGAGCTTCACTGCACAAGTCAGTCATTTTAATATGAAAATGCCTCCACTCTTTAAACACGTAGTAGATACAGTGTGCTGCATGAATTGTAACATAATCTTCATGTCAATCTACAGGAAATGACAATTCAAGAGGTTTTTTGTTTCGTTTTGAAGGAGCTTTAGATTACATAAATGTTACATTGAAGGGGTTTGTTTTTGATGAAAGAAATAATTTTTTTTAAATTTAGCAACCAATATTTATCGTTCCTTATTCATAATCCTTCGGTTTCCATGCAGACTTGCCATTTTTTCTTGTTCTCTTAGGAAGATTGTCATCACGTAGCTAAACAATGAGGAAGTTTAACTTAAAAAGCAAAAAAAATAAAGCTTATCAGTTAAGGTGTCTTTATTAAATATCAAGGATGAGCCAGCAGCAATGGGCCAGGACTGGAGGGTACAATGTAGCTTAAAGCAAGATCTTTGTCAAAAGGAGCTTACAGTGATGGGCATATGGAATGTTAAGTCAATTTTTATGCATTTATTTAATGGCATATTATAGACCATTACAGACAGCACTGTCCAGTAGAGATAATCATGAAATGTATAAACTACCCCCCAACACAAGCAGGGTAGTTAGGTGGTACACTATTTTGACCATATCTACCCTATAACTAGACAGAAAGATGTACACTAGAATATCCTTTCCTCCGAAAAGTGTGCATAAAATTTTACCCAGCAGCCCTCAGAACCTCCCAGTTCTACGGGATCGTTTTGGCACTAGGCTGAAGCTCTCTCTAGCATGGTGGGAGTGGGCACTTAGTATTTTCCTTCCTGGTGCTGGAAACTTTAGATATTTAACACAAGTGACAGCCCTGGCTAATCTCACTGCCCAAGCCCTTGGCGACACTAAACGCAGTATCAGCGTCTTAAATGAGGAAACCACTCAAATGAGAAAAGTAATACTACAAAATGTGTAGCCTTGGATATACTCACTGCTGCAGAGGGAGGCACTTGCGCTGTGGTCGGCACTGCTTCCTGTACGTAGAAATCTGAGGACACGCTAAGGTTACTGATGCTTTAAGTCATTTACAAAAATGACTTAAAAGCATCTATCACATAACCACCCTAAGCTTCAAAGACTCTTTACTCCTGCCTCACAAACCCACCCTCTCACTGAAGCTAGACTACTGTTGGTATTCTTTGTTTGTCTGTTGTTGTTGTTAAAGATTTATTTAATTTGTTTCTCCCCACTCCCTTGTTGTCTGCACTTACTGTGTTTGTTTGTTGTGTGCTGGTTTTCTTTTTAGGAGGCACCAGGAACCAAATCTGGGACCTCCAATGTGGGAGGGAGGTGCCTAATCACTTGAGCCACCTCCACTCCCTGCTCTGTTCTCTCATGTTTTCCTCTTTGCATCAGCTTGCCACACCTGCCGCTGTCTTGCTCATTTTTCTTTAGGAAGCACCAGGAATCGAGCCTGGGACCGCCCATGTGGTAGGCGGTAGCTCTATCACTTGAGCCACATCCGCTTCCCTTGGTATTCTTATTATAGTAGTTATTTGCTTGTCTTCTTGTTGCTTTTATTTTCGCTGTGGCCTTATGTACGATCATTTATAAACGTCCTGTTCTACGCTTACGGCGTCACACTGAAGAGGTGGCAGAAAGACTGTGAGATGAGGTGGGTTGTGGCATATATGGTTTTGCATCCCTCCCCCCCCAACCCTTCCAGTTCTTTCCGCCTTCCAGTTGTAGCAGTATTCAGTTTCCTAATAAGTTAAAAAGCAAGCCTCAGAAGATGGTTGTTCATAAACTCGTGACTAATCAGTAAACCTTGGATCATAAATGCTTGACTTTTTCTTTTAAAACACTGTGGGAACATTTATTCCTTTGAACTGTTTATTTACCCTCATATCAATAGGTCTTTACCCAGTCACTGCAAATATGTAACTTCAGCCCTACGATAAACATGGTAAATTACTTTTCTTTTGTTATATGTCCAAAGCACTGCATTCTTTAAAATCCCCCCACACATGCCTGCTCCGTCTGCACCTAGACATGTACAATTAAAAACCTCCCTTGTGTTTCATGCAATGGAAGTAATTACAAGATCAATGTGAGCCAGTGGCCACTGGATGCTTTGGGGGCAGGAAGAGGGAAAAGCAGTTGTAATGCAGAGGCTTTTTCAGGACTTGGGAATTGTCCTGAGTGACATTGCAATGACAGATATAGGCCATTTTACATCAGCATATACCATGCAGAACTGTGTGGGAGAGAGTGAGGTCTACAATGTGAACTATGGTCCATGCTTAGTGGCAGAGCCCCAGGATGTGTGTATCCAATTGCAGGTGATGTGCCACACTAATGAAAGATGCTTATGTGGGAGGTTGTGGGAGGAGTGGGAGGTGGGGAACATGGGAATCCCTACAATTTTTGTGTAACATTTATGTAATCTAAGCATCTTTTAAAAAATAAATAAATATATATATATAAAGAAATCATCCCAAGACATAAAAAATAAAATAAAATAAAAGATGTGATCAGTGGAACGGAAAATGCCTAAGTTTTCAGAAGGTTAGTCACTTTTTCAAACAGGGTCATGGGTTGCTGTGAAACAATACTTGGTTTGTATTTAATCAAAGTGACAATAAAAGATTAAAAAGTTAAAAAAAAAAAAAAAACCTCTCTTGTTTGTAGCAAGCACAGGTGATCAAGCTCAGAACTGTCATCTCTCCTCCCACGGCTGAGGACAAGGATCCCATGTAGTCTCCCTAATAAAGCTCACTCTCCAAGCTGGACTTGTCTGAGTTATCCTTTGGTCTGATGTACCCGTCTCAGTAGCTGTCATTTTACACAGCCCCTCGCTATATTCAGAACAATCAGAAAGGACTTGAATAGATATTTCTCCAAAGAAGGTAGACAAATGGCCAATAAGTACATGAAAAGATGCTCAACACCATTAGCTGTTAGAGAAATGCAAATCAAAGCCACAATGTGCTACCACTTCAAACCCACTAGGATGGCTAGAATCATAAAAACAGAAAATAATAAGTTTTGCCAATGGTGTAGAGACAGTGGGACACTCATACATTGCTGGTAAGGATATAAAATAGTGCAGCCTCTGTGGAAAACAATTTGGCAGATCATCAAAAAGTTAAACACATGGGGAAGCGGCTGTGGCTCAATCAGTAGGGCTCCCGTTTACCATATGGGAGGTTCCGGGTTCGGTTCCCGGGGCCTCCTGGTGAAGGCAGGCCCGCCCGCACGGCGTGGTTAGCTGACCCAGCGAGCACAAGCAGCAAGGGAAGGATAAATAAATAAATAAATAAAAATCTTTAAAAAAATAATAAAAAAAAAAGTTAAACACAGAGTTACCATATGACCCAGGAATCACCCTCCTACGTACATAACCAGGAAATGTATGTTCACTCAAAAACTAGTACACAAATGTTCATAGCAGCATTATTTATGAAAAGTTTAAACTCAAGTGCACTTTAATTGATGAATGGATAAACACGGTGGAATGTGTAAACCACGGGGAAACAACGGAAAAACGTAGTAAGTGTGGTATATCCATGCAGTGTAATATTATTCGGCCATAAAAAGGAGCAAACCACCAATAGGTGCTGTAACACGGATAAGAGGCCAGACACAAATGACAATATATGATTCTATGTATATGAAATTTACAGAGTATAAATCCATAAAGATAGAATGTGTATTAATGGCTGCCAGAACCAGAGGAGAGGGGGGTGTGGCAGACTAGATTATGTACCCTGATTTAGACGTGTTCTAAACCTTAATCCACATTGCTGTGGGTGTGGACCCATTGTAAATAGGGTCTCTTGATGATGTGTTTTGAATTCAGGTATGGCCCAACTGAATGAGATTGGCTTACTGGAGACCTTATCAAAGCAAAGAAACTGGAAGCCAAAAGGAGATGGCCACAGGGAGAAGCCAGAAGTCTGCAGGAACCAGGAAGAGAAAGGAGAGGACATTGCCATGTGCCGTGAGATGGAGACGCCAGCCAAGGAGCCCCATGGATGGTGGCAAGCCAGGACCAGAATGCTACGAAACCCAGGAGGAAACAAGCCTTCTGACCTCTAAAACTATGTAGCTGTATCTATAAAGCTGTACTTGTGATACAGCTTAGGCAAAACTAAGTCAGGTTGTGTATTGGGATTGGGGATATTGGATGGGGTTTCTTTTTGGGGTGATGAAAAATGCACTGGAATTATATGGTGGTGATATTGCAGAGTCTTGTGGCTGTACTAAAAATTGCTGAAATTATACACTTTAAAATGGTGAATTTTATGGTATGTAAATTATATCTATCTCAACTGAAAATTTAAGAAAGAAATAGTAAAGACAAGACTAATAGATGATGTCCTGCTTTGCCAGAGCTGCTATAACAAATGCTACAAACCAGTTTGGGCTTAACAATAGGAATTTATTGGCTCGTGGTTTTGAGGCTTCAAGTTCAAAATCAAGACATTGGTAAGCCTTGCTTTCTCCCTGCGGACTAGCATTCTGGTGCTGGCTGCCTGCAATCTTTGGGGTTCCTTGGCTTATATCTCTGCTTCCTGCCAGATGGGGATGTCCTCTCCTTTCCTTAGCTCTTCTGGATTCTGCTGACTGCTGACTTCTCTTGTGGCCTTCTCTGACCTCTGGCTTCTCATTTCTTCTCTTCATAATACTTCCAGTAATAAGGATTAAGACCCACCCCATTCAGTTGGCCACAACTTAAATTAAAAATACCTTCAAGAGATCCTGTTTACAATGGGTTCACACCCACAGGAATGTGGGGATAAGATTAAGATCACAGCCATGTTAGGGTACATAATTAAATCTACCACAGACAATTAATAATTAAGAGTTAAACCAGAGAGCAGGGAATGAAGAAGATTTTGGCTGGAAAAACTGTTTAACAAAAGGGTTTCTGTGACTGCTCTAGGAAAGGGCTCCATTTTTGCTTTATTCGTTGATTGATTTATTCTTCCATCATCCAACAAATATTGATTGAAAACCATTTATGACAGACCTTATGTGGCTCTTTCTCAAAGCTTGGTCAAAGAGAACAACTTTACCTTGTGAAGGAAAAACAGTCTTTGTCAACTGAAGAAGAGGATACTTCCAAACTGACTTATTAGGCAATATATATCACCATTGTTTCTTTTTTTTAATTTAATTTTATTTTATTTTTTTTTTTTTTATTTTTTTTTATTTTTTACCATTGTTTCTTGAATTTACATTAAGGTGTTTTCCTTTTGTGCTTCCTCATAGCTCCCAAGTTGCTATGATCAATACCACACAATGGTTTTTTCTACAAACCTGAGAAATCCTCCATTTTATTAACAACAGGAATTTAGTCAGAGGCTAGAAGACCAGCTTCCTCCCAGGGTCAGTGGTGCTGACCAGCCGGCAATCCTTGGGTTCCTCGGCTTTTTCTCATCACGTGGTGATGTTCTCTCCTTTCTCTCCCAGGTTCTGGCTCCTCCATTATCAGGATGAAGACTCATCCTGGTCCAGTGGGCTACACCTTAACTCAAAAGAACGTCTTCTAATGTTATTTATAATGGGTCCGCACCCTCAGGACTGTGGGTTAAAATTAAGAACATGTTTATTTCTGGATACAAAACTCAATCTGCTACACTTTATACATATTTTTTCCTTTAGGAGGTACCGGAGATTAAACCTGGGACTTCATACATGGTAAGCAGGCACTCAACCACTGAGCTACACCCACTCCCCCATATATTTTCTATTATTTATTTTTTTCTTCTCTAACTCCCAAGTCAGAAACAATGTCTTCAACAAAACTCTTTTGTTGCCAGAAATAGAACCATATTAAAGTAGCTCCAGTAATTGAAGTCTTTTAAGATTACAATAGGGATTATTATAGGCTTCCAAGGATAGAATATAAAACATATGTGATCTTGGACTTAGAATGGAAAAATCAGGATCAAGGTATTATGTCCATATTTTATGAGACAGCATGGTTTCTTCTCTTTCTCTCTCTGTTGTCCTTCTTTGACTGCATAGTTTTTAGTCCCCACTCCCCACTCAACTTCAGGGAGCACATGACTTTGGTTTTCCATGGCACTATCTCTGGTGCCAACACTACTTGTTCAGTTCCCCCTTACCAAATGGATGCAGTCTTTGAGTGTATTTCATAGTCATGGAAGAGGGAATTGAATTGACCCAGTTCAGATTATTATTCCCAGTCAAATCTGCTATGTCCAATACATGCAGATGCTCCTTCCAAAAAGCTGTAAATGAGAATGGGAAAAGACTCACCCCAAATTATGTCTGCCATGGATAAAAGCAACCCTGTCTTGTCCAATTCATTAGCCACTAGCCATATATGAATATTTAAAGTTAAATATAAATTAACTGAAAT